>SNQJ01S0123525.1:0-13988 GCA_010110895.2 Picea sitchensis
TGCTCATTTTCCCGGTTTGCGTTTCCAGGGTAAAATATCGTCGTAATGTGTATGTGTGCCATTGTATATTTCTTTTTTTTTATTAAGAATACATTTCTAGTAATTTATTTTACAAGCTTAAAATCTACATGTTGATCATGTTGGCCTTGTATTTTTCCTGTGACTTCTTCAACGTCTTCTGTACTTGCAATTGGATTTGTCTAATTTTCTCAACAATTTTTTCTTCACTTGATGCATCTCTTGTGAGGTCCTCCCTCACTCCTTTCCATCCATATACAAAATCCAAAGGTGGAGGTGGAAAATATCCAAAGAAAGTTTCAAAAGGTGACTTACCAGTAGAAGTGTGGACTACTCTATTATAAGAGTGATATATGTAGATCGGATTCTCATCCTAGGTCTTCAGATTCTTATGATTGTAACCCCTCATAAGCTGCACCAACGTACTATTGACTACTTCTATCTGCCTATATTTATATGGATGGAATCTTGTAGATCTCTTCAACTTAGTATCCATATTCTCCTACATTGTAGTACAAAATGTACTGAGAAATTCGGTATACTCGTCTGAGATTATGCTCCTTGGTATCCCAAAGTGCACCCATACCTGTTCAAATAACATGTTTCTTTTTTTTTCCTTTGATGGCATTTTTACAAATCATGAGAATGCACATATTGCTGAACCTATCAACTACCGCAAATAGATAGTCATGACCCTTCCTGGTTATTGGTAAACATCCCACAAATCCCATGGAAATTCTCTCCTAAGGTCGAGTGGGTATAGGTAAGGGATGGTAAATACATTGTTTCTTGTTAATGGGCTTGTTGGTACAACAATGTATATGTTGGAACTTAGGTTTGCATCGCGTCCCTACCCCTTCAATTCACCTATAACATCTTATTAAAGCCTAATTCTTTGTTTTGTTCTTGCTAAGTTATTTTCCACATTTTAATTTTTCTCTTTAATTGATTCTTTGTGCCATCTTTTTGTTTTCTTGAGAGGTAATTTCATGTCATTGATTTGGTTTGAAATACGTGTCATAAAATTTACCACTAATAAAGCATGTAGAAGGTCGACCAAGTCCTTTGTTTTCATAGGAAACATCCAAAAGAAGAACACACAAATTCAAAAGAAGTCAATTTCGGGCTTAGATTGTGGGAATATACAGGTTAAATTTGCAATGATGGAGATCCAACATGCCACTCAGATCGACGATTTTCGTGCATTCGGGGTTTTCAACATCGCGCGAGGTTTAAAGACAAGAACAAATCTCTGAAGTTTCGGAGCCCCGAAGTACTGAAGTGTCAAAGTCCCGAAGTGCTGGAGTGGGCCGTCACTGCCACGTCACTCCAGGCCCGTACCACTCCGGGAGATTTTCAACTCAGCATAGGCCTAAATCTTCGAAGGGACGAATCACCGAAGTCCCAAAGTCATTAAAATTGATGGTTAAAGTAGTCACGGTCTAATTAACAATAAATGTGAGTTAATGACTACGGGAGAAAGTCACTTCGGGAGAGTTTTGGATTTTGAAGCATGAAAATTGATGGTTAAAGTAGTCACGGTCTAATTAACAATAAATGTGATTTAATGACTACGGGAGAAAGTCACTCCGAGAGATTTTCATGCTTCAAAATCCAAAACTCTCGAAGTTCCGGAGTTTCGGAGCCCCGAAGTGCTGGGGTGGGACCTCACTGCTGCGTCACACCATGCTCGTACTACTACGGGAGGTTTTCAAATGCATAACTACAGGTCTCTCGAAGTTATGAACTCCCGAAATCCTTTAATGATTAAAGTATTAATATCGGGTTAATAGGTCTAATATAAGCACGGATTAGTGACTTCACGAGATTAACACTCTGGGAGATTTAGATGCAGAGAAAACCAAGTTCTCTGGAGCTTCAGAGTGCCAATGTGTCGAAGACATGTGGCACTTATCAATCATGACACATGGTGCTCATCTTAGGCCCTTTGATTATGTCATCTGCGTTATTTCCAGGTGACACATGTCCCTCTCTTTTCATGACACATCGACGATATGACGTCAGGTCACCACGTCACTCTGGGAGTTCGACCATCCAGGAAATGTTCACACTTTTCACTTAGAATCTCCCAAACCTTGAAGAGACAGAGTCTCGAAGTCCCGAAATGATGAAGGTTAAAGGTTTAAAAGGGGGCACCAAACTAGGAACATGGAAACTACACGTCCAGATTCCAGAAAAGCACAACATGACTTGCTTCTATCCTAAAAAAAACAAATGGGGGAAATACACATCCACACTTTCAGTTGTCTCCAGTTTCCTCCAACAATGCGCGTGCATTCCTTGATAGATACAGATCTCAGTTTTGTCACTCTTGGTCATTTCTGTCATATCTCAGTTTTCTCCAACGCATGCATCAATATTATATCATTACTAGTAGCAATTTTCAGTTATTTAATTGCAGGATTCTTTTAGATTAAGGCATAACCAGTGGTATTTTTTGTGTGATAAGAACCACTCGGTTTTGATTAAGTCAAGCTCGAAGTATTCCTTGATATAATCTAGCGTGTGTTTAGTTCAGTTAATTAGTTGTTTTACAACTAGTAGTATAGAGTTAAGCCTCAATCCTAGATGGACAAGAGCCTCTGCAACTATTATAAATATGCAGTTTCTGTATGTTTTAAAGATTGAGTTTTTTTGGGAAAAGAGATCAATACAACAACTGTTTGGACCCATTTTGTGCATGGAATAAATCTCTCTACCTGGTGAAGATACTATTGATGACAATGTGTTTCTTATCTTGAATACAATTTTGATTTGTGTGAAGTACATTTCTTTTCCTTGAGCTACTGTATAACTTGTCTTTATTAATATGCAACCTGTGATAACAACTATGCTTTGATGAATATTTTTTTTTATTACAACTTGTGGGAGTAATTGTGTTTTTGATACATGTTTAATGTCTTGAAAAGATATTTTAAGTATTAAACTTGCAACAGATTATTCATTGAGTGGTTTGTTATTTCCCTTTGTTTTTACCTCTATTATTTCACTTGTCTATCATTAGTGTGACACCAGCCAAGGAGGACCCTCACCCATATCATTTTTCCAACCCAACCATGCTCTTGTCTTGGTAAAACTAACCCTCTAGCTGACCAACATAACAAAAGAAAAAAAACAACCATTCTAAACTTGAGGTGGCCTAGCTCTGCCCTTTAGCAGTCAAGTGTGGACTTTAGGACCAACTTCTTCTGGCGCCATTGCCGGGGAACAGAGTAACGAAATATATTTCCCTGGGAGAATGACAATGATCAGATTTGATCTTTGATGGTGAACAAAGACCAGACACATTCAGACTATAGATCATTCACCTGGTGACTCCATGGTTAAAGAATCCAGTGGCGACTCCACAGTATTAAGAAGTCATATTTTTAGATGGAAGCCATCTTGGCTCGGAGGTTTGCTCCTTTTAATTTATCTGTTGTTCCTGGTTTTACAAATGTTGTTCCTACTATAGATGAGTGGGGTGATTTCTTTCCCAGATTTAGAGAACATAGAGATGACAACCCTACTGATCATTTTCTCGAGTTTCATGAACTCATGCATCAATGGGGAATACATCATGAGGATGCATTAATGAATATGTTCATGTACTCATTGGAGGGAGATGCTCGTGAGTGGTATCGATCCTTTCCCTCTGCTAGCATCTCCTCCTTGGAACAACTTCATGTTTCATTCAGTGAGCATTGTAAAAGGTTTTTTCTATTTGATTTACTTTTTGAAGACCGTTGTGAAGAATTTGGATCTCATATTCGACAGTCACTTATTAGTTGTTCTAGTAGTGAAAATAAAAGGGATTTTTTCATTGAGAAAGTGGAGGAAGATTCAGTTACATATGATTCTTCTTTTGATTCTTTTATTCAAAAAGATGATGTTGGGAATTACATTAATAATGAAATTGATGATAAAAAGGCTTTGGATACATCTTGTATTATTCTAAATGTCTCAGTTAGTCGTTGTTATGATACATTTGTTGTTCTATGTTCTTATATAACATAGAACTATGAGGAAAGTGATGTTGAAAGTCACGAGCAAGTTTTTCCCCTTCCTTATGAAATTGTTGAGCAACAGGAAATCTATAAGTCTGAAGATGACATTCTGGAGCTAGAACAAGGAAAAACCAGCAATGCAGAAGACATACCCATTCATTTCAAACAACAAGATGAGAAACATCAGAAGTGTTTTGCTTCCCTTTATGGTTGTGAATCACATGAATTTCATGAGCTGTTTCAACAAGGACAAGAGCAACTCAGTCTTGTTTATAATGCCAATCTTACACAAAAAAACTTTGTCCTCTCAACTAGTTGGAGGATTTTCATGAGTTTCAAGATACAATAGTGAGATGGATGGATTCTTATTTTTCCAAAATCTCAGATGTGGTAAGTTTTAGCATGATCATATTTTGAAGTCGTGAGTACGAGATGCCTACTAATTTTATTTTTCATATGATATATCCTCTTTTGATTATTCTAAACAGTGACGTGAACAAAGTTATGGTTCTCATTCAAATGGTTTCTTGGTTTAACTGGAAATATGATTACACATGATTACTTGGTTTTTAGTTGAATAGAGTAGGTAGTAGAAGAATAAGCTCTTAGTTTGAGTAGTTAATTTTTTCAGTTCACAGATTGTTTTCAGTATGTTGGTTTTTTCAGTATTTTGTGTGTAGATCAGAAATAAGACTTCATATCCCAACAAACGAACTGGGGTATAGCTGCAGTTTTAAGATTCATATTAAATAAGGAATCCATAGCCCAAACAAAGGCACTAGGGTGCAATTACTATTTTGATCTCCATTGATGCATGGATGAGATAACAGTGGCAGAGATACATGGCTGGCAGACATAAATAGAGGTAAGAAAAGGAAGGTGGGAGAAATTATTGAGAAGTAAGGCACCCAATATACTGTTCTTTATCACCTCACAGGGAAGTGCTATCCCCGGTTGGAGCCAATGTTGGAACTTAGGTCTGCATCGTGTCCCTACCCCTTTGATTCACCTATAACATCTTATTAAAACCTAATTCTTTGTTTTGTTCTTGCTAAGTTATTTTCCACGTTTTAATTTTTCTCTTTAATTGATTCTTTGCACCATATTTTTGTTTTCTTGAGAGGTAATTGCATGTCATTGATTTGGTTTGAAATATGTGTCATCAAAGTTACCACTAATAAAGCATATAGTAGGTTGACCAAGTCCTTTGCTTGCATAGGAAACATCCAAAAGAAGAATGCAACAATTCAAAAGATGTCAGTTTCAGGCTTAGATTGTGGGAACAGACATGTTAAATTTGCAACGATGGAGATCCAACAAGCCACTTAGATCGACGATTTTCATGAATTTGGGGTTTTCAACATTGCGTGAGTTTTAACAAAAAGAACAAATCTCTGAAGTTTCGGAGCCCCGAAGTGCTGAAGTGTCGAGTGTCGAAGTGGGCCCTCACTGCCACATCACTCCTGGCCCGTACCACTCTAGTAGATTTTCAACTTAGCATAGGCCTAAATCGCCGAAGGGCAGAACCTCCGAAGTCCCGAAGTCATTAAAATTGATGGTTAAAGTAATCATGATCTAATTAACAGTAAATGAGAGTTAATGATTGCGGGAGAAAGTCACTCCGGGAAATTTTCATGCTTCAAAATCCAAAACTCCAGAAGTTCTAGAGTTCTGGAGCCTCGAAGTGCCGAAGTGGGCCCTCACTTCCACATCACCTCGGGCCCATACTACTCCGGAAGGTTTTCAAACGTAGCACTACAGGTCTCCCAAAGTTTCGAACTCCCGAAATACTTTAATGATTAAAGTATTAATCTCAGGTTAATAGGTCTAATATAAGCACGGATTAGTGACTTCATGAGATTAACACTCTGGGAGATTTAGATGCAGAGAAAACCCAGTTCTCCAGAGCTCAGGAGTGCCGAAGTGTTGAAGACATGTGGAACTTATCAATCATGACACGTGGTTCTCATCTCAGGCCCTTTGATTGCATCATCCATGCTATTTCCAGGTGACACATGTCTCTCTCTTTTCATGACACGTCAACGATATGACGTCAGGTCACCACGTCACTCTGGGAGTTCTACCATCTGGGAAATGTTCATACTTTTTACTCAGAATATATCGAACCTCAAAGAGACGGAGTCCTGAAGTCCCGAAATGATGAAGGTTAAAGGTTTAAAAGGGGGCGCCAAACCAGGAACAGGGAAACTACACGTCCAGACTCCAGAAAAGCGCAACACAACTTGCTTATGTCCTCGAAAAGATAAATGGGGGAAAGACACAACCACACTTTCATTTGTCTCCAGTGGCCTCCAATAATGTGCATGCATGATATGATCGATAAAGAACTTAGTTCTGTCACTCTTGGTCATTTCTATCAGATCTCAGTGCGCTCCAATGCATGCATCAATATCATATCATTACCCATAGCAGTTTTAAGTTATTTAATTGTGGGATTCTTTTAGATTAAGGCATAATTAGTGGTCTTTTTTGTGTGATAAGAACCACTCGGTTTTGATTAAGTCAAGCTCGGAGTATTCCTTGATATAATCCAGCATGTGTTTAATTCAGTTAATTAGTTGTTTTACAACTAGTAGTATAGAGTTAAGCCTCAGTCCCAGATGGACAAGAGCCTCTGCAACTCTTATAAATATGCAGTTTCTGTATGTTTTAAAGGTTGAGTTTTTTTTGGGAAAAGAGATCAATACAACAACTGGTTGGAACCATTTTGCGCATGGACTAAAGCTCTCTACCTAGTGAAGATACTATTGATGACAGTGTGTTTGTGTCCAAATTCGTATGTGTTTCTTATCTTGAATACAATTTTGATTTGTGCGAAGTACATTTCTTTTCCTTCAGCTACTATATAACTTGTCTTTATTAATATGAAACCTGTGATAACAACAATGGTTTGATGAATATTTTTTTTTATTGCAACCTGTGGGAGTAATTGTGTTTTTGATACATGTTTAATGTCTTGAAATGATATTTTAAGTATTAGACTTCTTGCAACAGATTATTCATTGAGTGGTTTGTTGTTTCCCTTTGTTTTTACCTCTATTATTTCACTTGTCTGTCATTAGTGTGCCACTAGCCAAGGAGGACCCTCACCCATATAATTTTTCCAACCCAATCATGCTCTTGTCTTGGTAAAACCAACCCTCTAACTGACCAACATAATAAAAAAAAACCCAACCATTCTAAACTTGAGGTGGCCTAGCTCTGCCCTTTGGTAGTCATGTGCATAATTTAGGACCAATAATATACATCCTCTATTATACAATGCTACATCTTATGGAATTCTAGGTGAGTACACATACGTATGTAAGTTGGAAATTGTCTTCCCAACACCAAAATATCCTACAACCTTGGAGGTGTGAGCCTCTATGATAAACCACAATAATTCACCTTTAGGGACATGGAGCTTGTTGAGCTTGTAGAGTAACCCATTCTGGAAATCATATTCAACCTTACTATCACCTTCTTCTATCTAAATTTGGCCCTATAGCTATTAAAATGACTTATGGAAGTCCTCATCTTCTATGCATTCATCTTTGTATACATCATGGGTAAAAGGATCCATGTGCATCATAGTTAGTAAAGTTGTAATATTGGATGTGGGTGTCCTTGAAAACATGTTTTGCAACCTATTTGTGCTTCCCTTCTTATACTTGATGACTAGATGAAATTGCTGTAAGAACCCCATCCACTTATAATGTCTAGTTTGTTGTAGCTTACTCTAGGCTTGCAAATATTGTAGCGGCTATTAATATGTGTGGATTATGGTCTCCTTTCCCATCAAATAGTGCTTCCACTTATTGATATCTTGAACCAGAGCATGAAGTTCCTTGTCATAGGTAAGGTAGTTGAGAACCACCCGATGAAATATTTCATAATGATAGCATACAAGCATCCATTCTTGCATCAAAACTACTCTGATGGCATGTTAGGGAAGTCCATTTTGGGGAAGAGTGAAACAAGTAATGAAGAGAGTTATAAAATGGATCAAAAAAGGAGTGTGTGTCGAAAAACAAGGAAAAGCAGCACACCGGACAACAAGGAAAAGCAATGCTGGAAAAGCAGGAGAACAACGAGGAAATGGTTGGATCGTGGACAAGCCACGCGTAGGAAGTTATATTGTGGACAAAACTAATCCACCTAGGGTTAGTGGGTTAGGGTTTTGGTCATTGATGTAAAGGTTTTTAACCCATTTTGGTAGTATAAATATGTATGGTGAGATCTAAGGAGATATAGTTTTTGGCGAGTTGAGAGTTTCTAGTTAGAATTGTTGAGCTACTATTTTGATGCGTTTTGAGTCAGTTTTGGAGACAAATATATGGATTTTAATCGAGGGTAAGCTCACAAACTATGGATATTGGTGTGACCTTGTCATCCTCACCACTTCTTACCACTTTTGATGTAATTCACGCAGCATAGAAACTTGTTGAAGAATAATAAAAGAGTGAAGAATGTCATATCTTTGTGGACATAGCCTAGGGGGTGAACCATGTTAAAACTTGTGTATTTGTGTGTGATGCTTCTATTATGTGTTTTCTAATGTTGAATGAATGAATCTGGTAGAATTAAAATGCAATGCGCACTATAATAGTTATGGTATTTACTGCAGAATGAATTTTAATGAATGAACATGGTTATAGAATGGTAGATCTATTGTATGTTAAGGTAGAAACAATGTTTGACATCCCCACAATAGCCTCCCTTCCCCAATTTCAGAAATATAGGTCCTTCAATCACCCATAAATCCATCTCGGGTGAGACTGCACTCTGCACCCTGTGCACAGTGTTTCCTTCTGGTCTCTAGAAGGGTCGATGGTTTGTAAGGTTTTTTTGGAAACATAAAGTAGAACCCGGGTCATCCCACACATTCCAACAAATGGTTCTGTTTCTGGATGGAACTCAGAAAAACATATTGGAAGGGTCTTGTTGAGAAGGATAATGAAGAGAATGCAACATTATAAGGGGATGTTTAGACCATGGAATCTAGCTAAGCAGGAGATTGAAATATGGTTGGAAACAAAAGAGCTCGAGTTTGCACATAAAGACAAGAAGAGGTCCAAGTATACACTGTGCAAATATTTGGAAAGGTATGTATTTACTGATCTTCATGAGACATTTTTTTGTTATTTTCCAGAGTTGCTACAAGAGTGGATATTGATAATGAAGGATACTCATCCCACTAATTGGATAAGACCAGTAGAGTAGACTACTGATAATATTGTGCGTCTAGAAAGATTCAATAATAAATTTACGCACGCAGTCGATTTCTGTCTAGATAGGATTATTGGAGGATTTATTATTGAGTTTGCAGTCGATACTGCGAAGTCATATACTAGTTTAGAGAAAACATTTATGAAGGGTTCACGAGGAAGGTATATTAGATCACTTTATACATCCATTAAGATTTTGTTGCATGATAAAGGTATAATGACAATGGAGTCTGATAGCTAAATAAATCTGCATGCATGGGGAGAATGGGCGAAGTACTAAGGTCGATATGAGATATGGAGAAGGACTTGGATAGAGGTTACAAGAAGAAATAAATGGACCCCATTATGATGGATGAGGAAAAATCAAGGAAATAATGGATAAAGAGGAAATGCCACGTAGGGGAAGACCCTACCAGTATAAGATTAATATGAAAAATAAGGTAGTAGCTAAGAGAGAAGGCTTGGAAAGTGATGAAGAAGAGGTAGAGGATCTCTGTGATATGGGGAAAATTGAGGATATCCTACATGCTACATATGAGAGAAAAACTAGATTTCAAGGGTCCGACGTAGAAGAAGGATCTCCATTCAAGATCAAAATTAGTGTGGAACCCACAAACCCATGTGAAACTAAGACATCAGAAAAGAAAGAACCGGTTAAACAACCTGAAATTAATAGAAGAAGTATTTTAGTAGGACGAGGGTCTAGTGGAAATTAAAGTGGAAGTACAAGTTCAGCTAGCAACAATCAGTTATCTACACCATGTGGAGGTGGTAGTACAACAAATTTTACAATGGCAGGAGTAGATCCAAATATTCGGTTACCAGAGTTTCATGAAGAAGGGTTGAAGGACCCAGAGAAACATCTATTCATTTGTGAGAATAATTGGGCAGATAAATAGATCATGGATGAAGATAAAACAATGGTGTAGCTTGCAATTACATTCAGAGACAACGCACTGGATTGGTTTATGAGCCTCGCAGTAAACAGTGCACAAGGATCACCTAAAACTATCAGAGAGGTGAATATGGAACTAATTAATGAATTACAACAACCAAGTTCAGAAGATCAATTTACGAATGAGATGATAGAAATCAAACAGAAGCTAGGAGAGTTGGTTTTGGAAAGCGATAAGAAGTTCAAGCGATTGAAAGGTAAGTTGAAGCATCCTATCACATATATGCAACATAGGCATCTATTTATTAATTCATTATTTCCACATATTAAATACCCATTGAGGCAACAAAAGTTCCAAACTCAAGCTAAGGCTCTGCAAGAAGCCTTACAATTGGAAGAGAATCAATATTAACTTACAGATCCAACTGTAGAGGAGTTGAGAGAAGATCTCAAGAATATGTCATTTCAGTTGAATCAAAACAAAGGAAAGGAAAAGAGGGAAGTTGTCTGGTGTACCTTATGCATAACGGAAGGACATCATAAGAATGAGTGCCCAACGTTTGCATAGTACTTAGGAGCAACACTGCCAAATCCATTACCCACAGGAGGACACATGGACATGATCCCTATCATTTTCCAATGATGCAAAAGTACCAAAAAATGCCTAAGAGTACATTCTGCAATTTCTGCAAGTCTGTAGGACATGGAGACAAGGATTGTTGAACTCTGGAAATGATGAAGGAAAGGAGCTCATATGCTTATAGGATGCAGGATGAACCTATGAAAGTTCCACCTGCGCGACAGTATAACAATGTGCAACAATTTAATCATATACCACAATATAATACACCACACACAAATAATCAAGGTAACAGAGGAGGATTTAGAGGGGGAGGTCGTGGAAGAGGAGGATTTGGAAGAGGTAGAGGACTAGTAACCTGTCACAATTGTTAGCAACCTGGACATTATGAAAGGGATCGTCCACTGCCACCAATGACATGCATGTATTTTCACACAAAAAATCACGATAAAGAAGACTATTTGACACTTCTCACAAAGATACATGAAAAAAGTAATCAGAATAATCAGAATGTTCAATGGATTTCCACAGAAACTAGAGATGATGGGAAAAATATCAATATAGTTACTAGATGTGGAACCAAAAAAGGAGCAGATACAACAAATCAGAATCAGAACCAACACTAGTGGGTCAGAAAGAATGCAACATTTGAACAACATTTTGATGCGCACAAGGAAAATGAGACATTCAAGCAGGCTAGACAAAATTTTTTGCAGGAGAATATTGCTTCTACTTTAGGTACAAAGCCAAGAGATGATGTACCAATATATGATATGCCTCATTTATTTTATGATACCAATAGAGATAAGTCTTCAGAAAAGCTAAGTAACCTAAGAAAAATTATGGTGTCTTTCTTGAAGTTATTGAATGATAAAACATCTTTACAAGTGTTACAAAGTGTGTTAGAAAAGTGCAATTCTGGAGAAGAGATAAAAATAGAACATAAGAAAGTCAATTATGTTCATAAGAAGACAAGAACAAATAGGGAGTTCGGATTGAATGCAAATATTGGAGACTTTAATATGGGTGACATCATATTAGATTTGGGATCTGAGGTATATGTTCTTCCTAAAAAGACATGTGAATGCATGGGGGAACCTACATTCGGTTATTCCCCTATTCAGTTGAAATTAGAAAATCAACATAGAGTGGTACCAATTGGTTGATTGAAAGGTATATTAGTGGATTTAGATGGTGTGTGCATTATGGAAGACTTTGAGGTGATCTATATAGTGGATAATACTACACCTTATCCAACATTGTCGGCACTGGATTGGGCATTTGATAATCAGGCTATCATTAACTTAAATACCAGGAAAATGTTTTTTGAATAAAGAGAGTACAGAGTTATAGAACCCCTATATCCTTCAGAAGGTGGAATATATGTGAAACCAGCGACAGACAACTTTAGCACATAAGAAATAAATCAGTTTTATAGAACTACCACATGTGAGGAATATTACGTTAACCCAACTATAGATGTGACACTTAGTTGGAGAAGAAATAGTTATTGTGCTTCAGATTATGACACAGGACTGGAGAATTGGAAGCAACGATTACATGAGATATCCACAAGAATATGTAAAAGAATGATGCGCACACTAATATGGATTCTCTCAAAGGTAAGAGAACCTCCAACTTTTTATAGTCAGAATGATTTGGAAGAATTTTTAAGGAAGTTTCAGTTAGAAGTTCTGGAAAATCAAAGGCTATTAGTTCTAGATATTGCACTGAAAGAAACACCTGCACGTTGGTGGGGTACTAATAAAGAGAATATCAATGATTGGTATCAATGCAAGAGGTTACTGTGCTTAGATTTGGCATAGAACATGAGAAGAAATATATGGAAAGATATGATGGAATAGGACAACCCAAAGAACATATATACATATGTATAATTCAAAGGAGACTGGTACCACCAGAGGAATGGCCACATCATTTCATTCATACATTAGAAGGCATCCCAAGAAATTGGTATGCATAACTGGAATTGCACAGAGGAACTGTAAAGTGGGAATATTTGCGGCAGAAATTTTTCATTACATTTGCATTTGAACATCAGAATCCAATGATGGATGCAACACTGAAGTTGGTAAAAGATAAGATCTTTGAAGAACCTTAAGTTGAAATTGCCACAACTTATCACAATCAAATCAACAAACAGTCAGACAATTGCTACATTATTACCACGTCCCAGAAGATGACTCGGCAGAAGAAAACCCACATGATATTCAGATAACAGAAGTTGAAGGGGAAAGAGAAGTAGAAGACCCATAGTTACATTCAAAAGAATTTACTACACCACTGAAGATAAAGAAAGTTAAAATTGGAACATAGGAGAATCCAAAAATTGCAAGTATTGGTGATTATTGTGATAACCAGACAATGTAAAGAATAACATAAATACTGTGTGAGTATAGTGATCTATTTCCAACAACATTTTTAGAGATGAAAGGGGTAAACAATATTACCAACTTAACGAGAAATGTGACCTCAAAACGAGAACTTTAGCCCTCAAAACCCATATTTTTGCATAAAAGACATGAAAATCAACCCCCAAATAAAAAAGTGGTGCTATCAATAGCACCATTTTTTCTAACAGGGTCAAAATTACAACATTTCTCAAACATGGTCTTTAGAATTCATACAGTAGCTTAGAAAAACCTTGAAATCAACACCCAAATCAAAAAGTGGTGCTACCTAAAGAAAAATGTTTTTTTCTAAACATCAAAATTATAGCTTTTTATGACCTAATTGAATTTGTGGCCTTGACAACAAAACCTTATGCAAATAAACAATCCAAAATTGGACCCCAAATGGTCACTTGAAAATTTATTTACAATTTGTTTTTTTTTTTTTGTTAATTTACACTAAAAAAATAACTAAATAGAAAGGTGGAAATTTTCGCAATCAATTTTTTATAAAAAATGAAGAAAAAAACACATTTAAAAAAATACATTCAAAATTCAAATAAAAAAAAATAAATAAAAAACAAGGTGAAAACGAAAAATAACTAAAAAGAAATGAAAAAAATATAAAATTTTCCTTCAAAAACAATAATTTAATGAAAAAATACATATTTTTTTTTAAAAGAAGCATTAAACAACCTTTAAAATGTAAGACAAAATGAAACAAACAAAAACAAAAACAAAAAATACTTTAAAAAAACAATTTCAAAATTAAAAGATACAAATTTTATTAAAATTAAGAAGAAAACAAATTTAAAAAATAAAAAAAAATAAAAAAAATAAATTATGGGC
>SNQJ01S0123525.1:13998-40739 GCA_010110895.2 Picea sitchensis
TTGGGTTTTTAAGTTTTTCGGTTCCCTTGTAGGTTGATTTTTTTTTTTTTAATTTTCTGTTATATTTTTTTTAATTTTTTATTAAAAAATAAAAAAAATTAATGGTTTTGTTTTTCATAGTTTTTTTTTCAATTTTTAATTTTTCTTAAAAAAAAATTAAATTCTAGTTACAATTTTTCTTTAAAAAATGGTCGTTTTTTGTTTTACTTTTTAAGAAACAAACTGTCATTTTTTTTTTAATTTCTTTATTTTTTTAATGTAGATTTAAGAAAAGTATAAAAACATTTTTTAAGCAATGATTTAAGAGTCGATTTTGAGTTGTTTATTGATGATGGTAGTCATGGTCGAGGCCACAGTATTAATTTTGTTATAATTTTAACTCCGAAAAAAAATTTGGTGCTACTGGTAGCATCACTTTTTGATTCAAGGGCCAATTTTAAAGTCTTTGTTCACAATGACATCAATTGTCAATTCAATGGGTCTTAATGGGTATAAATTTTAACCACTAAAAAAAATAGTGCTACCGATAGCACCATTTTTCAAAATGTGGTAAAAAATGCGACCCTTGAAAAATTGAGAACTTGACAAAGTTCTCGTTAAGTTGGTAATATTGTTGGTAGCGGGAGAACTTGGAGAAATGAAGAATCCTTTACGACAAGATGCTAGACCAATAAGACAGAGACCCTACAGGTTGAATCCAATGTATAAACAAAAAGTTAAGGAAGAGATTGATAAAATGTTAAAGGTTGGTATAATAGAACCTGTTGAAGAATCAGAGTGGATTAGTCCTATGACAGTTCAGGAGAAGAAGCAATGAGGAATAAGGATCTATGTAGACTTGAGGAAGTTGAATGATTCCTATCTGCATGATCCCTTCCCTACTCCATTTACAAATCAGGTATTGGAGAATGTAGGAGGACAAGAAGCATACTCAATTTCTGATGGATTTTCAGAGTATCACCAAATCAGAATAGCATCATAGGATCCTCATAAGACTACATTTTCCACATAATGGGGGTCATATTAGTACACAATGATGCCATTTGGATTGAAGAATGCCCCTGCTATTTTTTGAAGAGTAGTAGTAGTTGCATTTAAGGAATTTATAGATAAGTTTTTGGAGGTTCATTTGGATGATTAGACCATATTTATCCTTTTGAAAGATTATGTTGACGTTTTAAGATTGATGTTAGACAGGTGTAGACAATGTCAAATTTCCTTGAATATTAAGAAATTTATAATCAATGCACCATTTGGAATTTTGCTAGGGCATGTGGTGTGTAAGCATGGTCTACTGGTTGATCCTGTAAATATTGCTATCACTGCTAATTTACCACCACCTAAGTCAGTGCGCCAATTAAGAGCTACAATTGGTCACATAGGTTACTATAGGAAGTTCATAAGGAGACATACACATATTACTATTCCCATGGAGAAATTGTTAAAGGATATCAAGTTTCAATGGAATGAAGAGTGGTGACAGAGTTTGGACATCTTGAAGGAGAAAATGGTGACAACGCCAATTCTGGTGTTTCTAGATTGCTCAAAAGAGTTCCATGTTTATGTGGATGCCTATTCAATAGCACTTGGATAAATATTAACACAGCCAAGCGAAGGTGATATAGGTTACCTAATAGCATTTGCATGTAGGAAACTCTCAGATTCAGAGAAGAATTATAATACAACAGAAAAAGAAGGTTTGGCTATGGTATATTCATTACAAAAGTTTAGAAATTATTTGTTAGGCCAATATTTTAAAATGTTTACATATCACTCTCCTCTGAGATACCTAGTCAACAATCTAGTTTTGGGGGGGAGAATATGTATATGGTTGTTGTTATTTCAAGAATTTGACTTTGAAGTAGTTGTGAAGCCTGAAAGACTGAATGCAGAGCCAAATCATCTGTCCAGGATAACTAATGGAGAGGAACCAAGTAGCTTGGACGACAATTTTTCTAATGCACAACTCTTTTTAGTGCATATTGTTGATGAATACTTTGTTGTTATCATTGAATTTTTGAGTACATGATTTACCCCAAAGGAATGAAATACTGTGCATAAGGAGAATCTGGTGCTAGAGATGCAGATTACCAACTTATTGTAAGAAACTTGTATAATTGGATGCATAAAATATTCTAAGGACACGTGTCATGGAACATGAACGTCCTATCATTTTAGCATAAGCATGTGAAGGAATAGTTGGAGGACATTATGCAAGAAAGAGTACTACGCAGAAGATATTGCGTGCAGGACTATGGTGGCCAAAAATTTCTAAGGATTCAAAGGAGTATTGCCATAATTGTGATGTCTGTCAGAGGGTTGGAAATCCATCCAGGATGGATGAGATTTCCTTTAACCTCAAGTAACTCTTAAAGTGTTTGATAAATGGGAAGTATACTTTGTAGGACCAATCAATTCACCAGCTAGAAGATTAGGAGCATGGTACATAATTACCGCAACAAAATATTTAACTAGATGGGCTGAAGTAGCAATAGTAAAATATTGCATCGCACTTCCTGTTTCAACAAGTAATTACAAGATTTGGATTCCTTAGAATTCTGATGAGTGATCATGGGACTCATTTTATCAATAGTACCATCTAGGAAAGGACTGAATAATTTGAGATACACCATCAAAATATCGCTCCATACCATCCTTAGGATAATAGAACAGTGGAAGCATTTAATAAGATATTGGAGAATGCCTTAAAAAATATTTCTAATGTAAACATGGATGATTGGGATTTGAAGATACCAACAATATTACCAGCTTATAGAACCACATGCAAGAAACTTAATGGGAATACACCTTTCATATTGGTGTATGGTCACAAAGAAGTAGTTCGTTTGGAATACTTGATACCTATCCTGCACATTGCAACCATTACAAACATGACAGAAAGAGGTGCATCACAAGAAAGATTGTCTCAACTCTTAGAACTAGAACAAGAAAGGATTATGGCTGGTTTCCATCAGGAAGTACAGAAATAAAAGGACAAAGCTTGGCATGATAGACACATTCATAAGTAATTACACCACCCAGGAAAATCCAGGATGCATTGGCTAGGGCCATATGAGATAAAGTCTGACATAGATGGAGGTGTTGTGTAGCTATAGGATTTAGCAAGTAAGGAGATTCAAGGATTGGTGGATGGAAGTCGACTGAAACTGTATAGGGACAATCGACCTAGTAACCCTTAGTAGTTGTAGTGCATAAAATTAGAGTTGTACATAGTGTATATAGTAGGAGTTAAAAATGAAAAAGAAGATTTTTTTTTTTGGAAAAACAAGAAAAAGACAAAACGATGTAGTAGATAGATAAGGTGTAGACAGAAAGTTGGATAATACAACACACAATAGACAATAAGTGGTATAGAAGAACATGAATATAATTTGCACCAGAGAAAGGTGATTAGATATAAAACACAACGCGTCGAGACAAAGAACAGTTAGAAAGATGAAAACCAGTGGTCGAAAACGTACAAGGCGACAAAGAATTTATGAAACAAAATATAAAAGGAGAAATTGTGCACCACAAGATTCATTGTGACTTTGTGAGAAAGATAGATAAGGAGTGAAAAATCAGAGCGAGAAGGTGATTTCGAGCTAGTTTAATGAATATTCAGAACAAGTCTTTCAGGATTCATTAGAATGGCACCAACAAAGGTCGGAGCTCCCAGCCGAACCGCAAGGAAAACACGCAGTGCCACGAGGTAGCCACATGAGAAAGAAGTTGAAGCATCAAATTCTATTTAGCTGGAAGGAGTGGTAGATGTGGATTTCATTCCTTCCCCAGTGATTGAGTCGGTTAGTCTGACGATTGTAGAAGAACATGAGGAGAAAATTCCAGTGATAGAGGGAATGGACATCGATCCACAGAATGGCACACAAAACCCTATTTCAGAGAAAAACCCTACACAACAAATTATCCTAGGAGCACCACAATAGATGATCGAGGAAGACGATGAGTGAACAGAGTCATATTTTCCTAGAGGATAGGCCACATAAGTGCAGCAATATCGCAGAGCTAACACAACATTCTGAAGAACAGGTGCAGGTGGAGGATTTTACGTACCAACAAGATTCAAACGCAGAAGCATAATATCATGTGCACCAAGAAGCAGGGCCATCGACAGTGAAAACAAAGACAAAGGGAAAACATATGGTACACAGATCATCGCGCAAACAAAAAGAAGTAGCATTGACACTGTCGCGCATACCCGAAGGATTCAAGATCCTTCCTGACATATTAGGATGTGTGGATACAATGAAGTATTATGATCATGATGTAATAGACAGGGACAAGTTCCCTGAGTTTGCACCGCAAGTATATATGAAGAGAAAAGGAACGGGTCCGTCGGGAGTTCCAATTTTAGAGCCAAAGCAGTGGATTGCAATATTGTATAACACAAGTATCATGAACTTATTGGAAATTCCCCACTTTGGGAGAGGAAAATATGTGAATAAATGTGTGAAAAAACTACTAGCACTGGTGCATGGGGGTATTCTATGGATGGAAAGGCTGGTATCAATAAATGTAGATTTAATTGCAGAAATCATAGGTTTACCAACAAATGGAGAAAAGACAAAACAATATTTGGATGACAAGAAAAAGAAGAAACCCCTGGCAAAGGAGATGAATAAGACATATGGAACTGAGAGAGGGTCATGGGGAATAATCATTAACATAATAAGTGAACTTGTGACGCAGATGGTGAAAAAGTTGATGGTTTGTAAACTTTTAAGTAAATGTTGCAAGGAAGAAGCACCTACAGGAGTTATAGCAGTAGTGGTGTAGTGCGCGAAAGGGAGTCTACTCAATTGGGCTCTATATCTACTGAATTAGTTTTTGGATGACTGTAAGGATGCACACAATATTGTATAGAGTTCCACTATGCATGGTTGATTATATTGATAGATTTGGTGGGTTGGGGAGAACCCAAATACAACGTTTTTTACCCAATGTCACGCAACAAAGTATAAAACATTATGGCACACTTCAGAAGAAAAATAGAGGAAGGAAAATGCCAACATATTTTCTATGTATTATGACGAGATGCAAGAAAAGTTGGTTAATACATGGAGGATACCACTAGCAATGGTGGAAGAGCATCAAATCATATCTAAATTTAAGGCTTACAGACACAACATATGGATCCAGGACAAAAGGGATCCCAAGAAGGAATGGCTACAATTGAGGTACTGTGTGACAGGAGAAGAAGTGCAGTGGGCCATGAAAGACTGTCCTGAAGAATGGAAGGTACCAATAGTTTCAAAGAGGGGATCAAAAGGTAAGCAGTAAGAAGAAGTTTTCCCTTCACACAATTCAAACATCCCAGCAACGAATACAATAAAGGAAATAGAGCGTGTGAAGGTAATAGGGGGAAGAACCACAATTAGAAAGCAAAGGAAGAAGAACCTAATACCCAAACCTTCAATGCAGGAGAAGGAGCACACATGAGAACCAAATGGAGGAGCATTGAAGGATACAAATGTTCCTACACTGGAGGAACTAGGAGGTGGAGATCTCCCATACATGGACATAATGGTGACAACTTCACAGACAAAGAATTTTCCATTGAAGAGGACAATCTTATAGGCAGGAGGAAAGTGTAAGAAGATGAAGGCACACAAGGGTATCCCTGAATATATAATCATAGAAGACGATGCAAAGCTCATAGAAGAATCATGGGATGATGCAAAGAAAAAAAGAGAGGAGATATTCAAGAAGTTTACAGAAGTTAAGGATGCATTGGAGAAACTACAACTCACTACAGCGCAACAAAAAGAGCAGGCGCAACAACAACAACAAACTGCTCAGAAAAAAAAACAGTTCTAGCACAAGATACGGTCCATATCATGGCATTGGGGAATGGAAATTTTTGTATTACTCAGAACATGTTGCAGGTTGATGAGGAGACAATGTAGAAGCAGTTGACGAACATAGATCATTTGGACTTGGCGTTTCCCAAGGTTCCAATGAAGGCGTTGTTAAACTTCAAGTAAGAGTTGCGCAGGAGATTCAATCGAGTGCCCATGCAGATGCGGAAAATTTACAATTGGATAAGAAATCAAGTGACACATTGAAGATAACAATAAACCAAGTGCAAGTTGAGAAGGATGAAGCGAAGCAACACACTTTCCGGATAGAGAAGTAGGTAGAATAAGTGTTCAAAACTATTCATGGCAATGCACAAGAAGGAGATAATTTAAAAACAGAGGAGAAGATTGAAAAAATAATGCAGGAAATGAAGAAGTATAGAAGCCACATCATAGACTTGATGGCACTCCTACAACCAAGCACTCCACCAGAGGTCAGAACACAAAGGGAGAAAGAGGCCACAAGTCATTTGAAGAGCATTGTGGAGATGATCTAGGAATTTACAGAGTTGTACAATAAAAGTGCACAATTATGGAAAATATTATAAGAGGATGAGAAATTGTAGGAGTTAGATCAGAAAGAAGGAGTACACACTATAGTACATGAATTGAAACAAAATCATAAGGCAATGAAAATATCAGACAAATTGAGAAGCACGCAGGAAACGAAAAACTTGCAAGAAGAGTTGAAAATTATATAGACGCCATTGCAAGAGGGGGAAGAAAAAATGTTGAATGATATTAATGCAACCAAAGGTCGAGTTGAACATATTAACTTGGATACTAGAGAATTGTTGAAGGAGTATATCATTTCACAGACTGTGGAGTCTATAGCAGAGAAGAGAACACAGGTAAACAATTGAGTCGAAGATATTTTAGGAAAGTTCCATGAGTTGGAGAAATCAGTGCGAGAAGCTAACACTTCCTGAGTGGCTCGGGATGAGCCACAGGTGAGTGTTGGGGGCTTGTTGGCATAGTACATTTTGGGTAAGAGCGTAACAAGTTATGAATATAGTTAGAAAATGGACCAGAAAAGGAGCACACATGCCGGAAAATAGGGAAAAGTAACACGCCATACAACAAGGAAAAGCAACTCCAGAAAAATAGGAGAGCAATGAGGAAACGGTTGGATCGTGGACCAACCACATGTAGGAAGTTAGAATGTGGAAAAACATAATCCACCTAGGGTCAGTGGGTTAGGGTTTTGGTCATTGATGTAAAGGGTTTCAACCCATTTTGGTAGTATAAATATGTATGGTGAGATCTAAGGAGATCTAGTTTTTGGCGAGTTGAGAGTTGCTAGTTAGAATTGTCGAGCTACAGTTTTGATGAGTTTTGATTCAGTTTTGGAGACAAAGATATGTATTTTAATCAAGGTTAAGATATCAAGTTGTGGAGCTTGGTGCAACCTTGTCAGCCTCACCACTGCTTACCACTTTTGATGTAATGCGCAGTGCAAAAAATTGATGAAGAATAACAAAAGAGCGAAGAATGATATATCTTTGTGGACATATCCCGGGGGGGTGAACCATGGTAAAAAATTTGTCTTTGTGTGTGATGCTTCTATTATGTGTTTGGTAATGTTGAATGAATGAATCTGGTAGAATTAAAATGCAACACACACTAGAATAGTTATGGTATTTACTGCAGAATGAATTCTAATGAATAAACATGATTATAGAATGGTATATCTGATGTATGTTAAGGTAGAAACAATGTCTAACATCCCCACAACAACCAAATTTGGGTCCTACGGTCACCCATAAATCCATCTCAGGTGAGACTGCACTGTGCATCCTGTGCGCAATGTTTCCTTCTGGTCTTCAGAAGGGTTGATGGTTTCTAGGGTTTTGTTGGAAACCTAAAGTAGAACCCGGGTCATCCCACACATTCCAATATGGAATATCCACTTTCATATGTCTCCACTTATAAATTCTTTTGGAATTTTTGTAATGTGAGAATTGGTGCTTAACTGATCTTTCTTTTCGGGTCATTGAAAGCCTTTTGTTGATTCTCCCCCCAATGGAAACTCTTACCACTCATTGTTATAACGTGGAGTGGTGAAACTACTACTGAAAATGAAGCTATGAAATTCCTAAAGTACTGTGCTACCCCAAAAAATATCCTGACTTCAGTGACAATTGTAGGAACTAGACATTTCATGATGGCCTCCATCTTTACAGGATCTATCTTGAGCTCCCCTCCACCTATCACATACCCCAAATACACCAAAGGCTATTGAGAAAACTCTCATTTCTTGAGGTTATCCAACAATTGGTTCTTATTTAGAGTCTCTAACACCTAAATGAGATTTTCTCCTCCCATGTAGCACTATAAACCAGTATATTTTCCAAATACACTATAAAAACTGAATCTAGATATGGGCGTAGTACATCATTCATATGTTTCATAAATGTAGTTGGTGCATTACATAAAAGAAATGGCATGAACAATCATTCATACAAAGCTCGATTTTTCTTAAAGGAAGTCTTGTAGGTGTCCTCTTCCTTGACGTGTACCTAGTTGTATCTCAATTTGAGATTCAACTTTGTGAAATTTTTTGTGCCCTGAAACTGATCTAACAGATCATCAATCTTAGGAAGAGGGTACTAATGTTTGAGTGTAATCGTATTCAATACTCCGTAGTCGATACACATTCACCAAGTCCCATCCTTATTCTCCCACATTGTATTCCAAAATGCACTGAGAAATTTGGTATCCCAATCTGAGATTATGATTCCTGGTATCCCAAAGTGCACCCAGACCTGTTCAGATAACATGTTTGTTGCTTTTTTTCCTTTGATGAACTTTTTACAAGGAATAAGAATGCACATATTGTTGAACCTATCAACTAACACAAATATATAGTCATGTCAACTCCCTTCTTTGTTGTTGGTAAACATCCCACAAATCCCATGGAAATACTTTCCCAAGGTTGAGAGGTTAAAGGTAAGGGATGGTATAGACCTTTCTTCCTATTACTAGGTGTTATAACCCTAATTTGCACTAGACATGCTTACCTGGCATCAGGCCATCTCATATTCCTTTTTTTCCAAGCCATTACTGAACAACTCTTCTTAAAACCACCCTTTTTAAAGGCTCATGCGCCCTGCTCCACTACTGCACACGTGTACACACTAGCCGACTCACTACAGCTTGCGTGTACCTACAAAGGCATGAAAAATGGAAAGTTGCTAACGGAACATACAGTTTTGGGTAAGTTAACTAAACCTTTCGGCCACTCATAGCTAGTCACTCGACCAAATACCTAGCCCTTTCTAGCCTATAAAAGAAGGGGTAGGGGTCCCATTTGAAAGGAGGAAAATCATAGTAAAGAAACTCTGCCCGATTTAGTATTCCCCTTGCCTCAACCTTTTGTAACTATTGTGTGAAGAAGAAACATATTCAAAAGCAGTTGGAGCACAATTGAAGAGGATCCCATGATCAGATTTGAGGAGCAGTGGCTGATCTCACTATTGTAAGGTATTCTTGTGAGATTAATAAAAGAAGTACTTTTCCCGTCCCGCCATATGAGGTGTTTAATGTGTAATCTTGATTATATTTTGATAGAATCTCTAACCCATTAGTTCATAGATCAAATGCATGTGGAGTTATTTGTTTGTATTTTGTGAATGCAGGTCAGCATTGGGAGGAGAGTTGCAGTCTAAGAGAGACCAAACGTTAAAGGGATCAACATCAAACATGGAAACTAAGGTACAATAACTTGATCTCTTTAACCTTGTATTTGCATATGAATAATGGGATTTATGATTGGGATGTTGGTAAGAAGTAGGAGACTTTAGGTCATTTCTGCAAGCATGATTAAATCCCTTAATGCTAGTCCGTAGGGGGATTTCCCACCCACAACAAAATTGGTGACCGTACTGGGGAATCTCTAGGGTTTTCTGGGGATACCTTTTGGGTATTTTTAAATTGGTTTCATTACCTTTTTTTCTCAGCTTCTGCAAGAGTCTGAGCTAGTAGGGATTCTGGTCTTCCATACCAATACTCCCTGCTTTCTTTGCTTAGCTGGATTTTCTTTTACGGGAGTCACAGAGGTACACGCGGCCTATATAAGGCCTACATGCATGTACCCGCGCCCTACCTTCACATAACCCGCATGCACACGTGAGCTGATGAAGTGTCAGTCGTGTGATTGAGTTCATATTTTTTTTTTTAGAGAGGCAGTCATCGTCTCCCCTGTCAGAAGTGATCCTTCTCAGGGGTTTTATGGATCTCATTATGGTCTTTGTTTTTGCAATTTGTATCTTAGGTACCACCTTAGATTGGCTTTGTTCTATAAAATTTTCCTTAATTTGTTTTTTCTTTTCTGTCCAAGTAAGTTTCTGAGTCTTCAAGGGACTCTGGTTTTCAATACCAGTAGTCTCTGCCAGTGGTTGATTACTTTTTTTCTCATTTTTGAAGAATTGAATAGGTACACGTGGCCTGTATAAGGCCTAAATGCATGTACACACGCTCTGACCTTACACATCTTGCGTGCACACGCTAGCTGTTGAACTATCAGCATCATTCCTGTTGAGAAAAAAATTGTTTAAGGAGAGGCATTCACCCTCTTCCTTATAAAGAGTTATACCTCTCAGGGATTTCCTTGATTTAGTATTGGTCTTTGTCATAGCTGTCGACAACCTAGGTCTGATTACAACAATAGCTTTCTTTTTCATTAAAATTTTTTCCTAAAATTGTTCTTTCACAGGGTTTTTAGACAAGTGTGAGAGTCTTCTTTTATCAGCTTGTGTGTTATTGTCAGTGACTCTTTGCGATCTGCGCTTAGGCCAGAAGTTTTCTTGGTCTTTACTTGTCGTCATTTTTCCTTTTTGGTTTACGAGCATTAAATAAAAAAAAACTTTTATTTCTTGGTTTGGTTAAGTAGTTGCTGGTTTGCATTAGTAACCAGGAAAAGTTTTACTTTCATAAGTTCTTGGTTGTTTACTTAGGACAATAAGTAGCTCGTAGTCGAGCGAAATCTTGTTTTGAGTTTGCTGTTCAAAGATCTTAGGAAAAATTTAGTTTGAAAAATTGGTTAAAAATAAAAAATTTAAAATGCAAATCTGAATTTGTCAAGAAGAAGTTATTTTGTTTCCATCATTTTGTTTATCTTTTCTTTCGTCTCTCAAAACATCACTAGTTTCACTTTCATAACCTTTGACTTAAGACAAGCCATAACAAATTAACTATTAATTAAAATCAACTAGACTTTATGTTTTTAGGGTCCATCAACTAGTCTAGGCCAGAGCCTTGATTTAGGTTGGAGAGGAAACTCTTCAAAGCTGCAAAACATACATAAGAGTCTGTGCTAGTGTTGCGCCTCTTTCGTCACCTTAGTGAGAAAAACAGAGGTGCTTGCAAGCTTAGTTGGGTTTGCTAAGCGGGACAACTGTAAGGAAAAGGTTTAGAGAAAGAAATATAAAAGAACAACTAAGAAATAAAATAACAACTAAACTAATGAGCATAGGGACATAAGGACAAAAGAAACAATAAGACCCATGTCACCAATGGTAAGGTTGATATTAGTGAAAGAAAACACCAAGAAGAAAGAGGACTATGAGTCCCTTCTTCCTCCAAGGGAGGGCTCTTGGACCCCCACAAATAAGCTCTTCTTACAACTTTGAATGAAAATGGTGAAATAATTCTTTGCTAATCCACTCAAGGGGTGAGATGGATTTCCCAATGTAATGGTGCTAAGATACTCTTGATGAGAATAGAGGATTCCTCAAGAGAATAGTAGCAGCATAAATTTTCTATTGAATTCCTTAAAAAACGAAGTGCACCCATGGCCTTTTTATAGCACCTCTTTGAGGTATTGTGCAACCAGCTTGTAGTGTGTAAAGAGGCTAATTAGGGAATTTTTAGGTCTTTGACCAGCCACCCAGTTGGATCCAGTCCATATTTGAGTGTCAAATCAATTTGGAAGCTGAACCATAAGTGGTTGGGAGGCCGACCACTCTCATAAATGCATCATTCTCAGATGTGCGTGGCTTTTAGCGACCACAATCGCGCATCAGGCGCATGTGTGCTTTACCTGCGTTTTTGTTTTGCGCATGTGCGCACGCGCCCTGTGTATTCATAGCTCACTTTAATTTTTTCACTGGTTGTATAGTTTTTGACCCTTTGGAAATGCTTTTGTGGTAATTTTGGTCCATGGGTGACCTCATAACTGTTTGGCGATGCTGAATTCTTGTAACCATTTGCATACAATTTTTTTGTGATAACAGATGCCCCCTGATGGATGAGGTTAGGAGCATACGTATAGCCAAAATCCATCAATGTTTCTTCTACTAAGAGTGTCGTTGTAAGAGAGAGCAATAGTGGTATTGTCAAGAGTTACCCATTGGAGGGAGAAGGGAACCTGTAGAACCCAACCTTCCATAAAGCGTGTAAAAATAAACTGTGTACAAACAAGGCGGGCATGCCCCATGCTCGTGTTCATGTAACTCAAAAAGGAATTATGTGTTGATGTAGACAACTGCAGTGCCCTCGGGGGTGGTCGTGATAAAGGCAGAAAACAATTTTGCGGAGGAACATACTTTGAACAGTCGGTAGTGACATCTATAAGAAATATCATGGATTCTATAGGCATTGATAGCCCAGCCAAGTTCAGAGGTCTTCGGCAAATATAAGAAATAACTGCAATAGTCGCAAAGTAAGACCCACCGTAACATGAGAAAGTGTTGAAGTCAAATGTTATGGGGGTCAGCGAAAGCAGGGATAAATTGTGGTTCTCCCCGTGTCGTCCAAGATCTCTCATTGGAAAGGTAATGAGAGTCAAGATACTGTCGCCCTTCTGGAAAATTGTGTTTATGTCGACAAAAGGGGGATGTGACTCCTAGAAGCAAAGGGCTTCATGAAATCTACTAGGTGAGGTTAGGAACTGGAGGAGGTACATGGTCAAAGTCAATATGTATGAAGACTCAAGACTGCCCTTGGTTGGGGGTATATGCGAAGTATAAGTGACCGCAACCGTTCAACTAAGTCAAGTGTCAAGGGGACAACAAGATGTGGGATAAGTTGTGCCAGAGGCGGGACAAAGTGAACAAACTCAGAGGGCAGAGGTAAGTGGCCTGTGGGATACTCGGAGTATATGGATGATGTCAACAAGGGTAGATGATAAGGGGTGCCCCAACCAAGGGTGACATGGGTTGCGTTTGCCAAAAAGGGAAGAAGGTCTCCAAAGGTGAAGACAAAAAGGTATGGAAATGCTGGAAATAAAGGTTTTTTTACAATAAATAAAGAATAATTTGGGATGAGTGTACAAATACAGAAACAGGTGCCCCGATGTAATATGGTTGGACCGGTGAGGGCGCCATTAGTTTGGAGAAGTGGTGGAAGGTGGGGGCCCCATGGGTGGGTTTCTGTATGAGGCAGATGAAATGGAGGGAAATTTGCAGAGGGGAAAACTGATTGTGGATGAAATGGAGGGTTCATGATATTGCGGAGGTGCAGTCAAAATAGAAACTTGAAGAGATCATCTGGGAGTCCAGTGGGAAAGATAGAAAAATGAGGAGAAGGAGTATGTGGCTGATTCGCGACATGATGTAAGACTATCGGGACTCCCATCCCTGAAGGGTAAAACAACATGAGTGTCAAAGTGAAAAAGGGTGCTATGAATGGGACAACTCATGTGGGGGAGATTGCTACCAGGTGACAGTACCTAAGATGCAATGGAGGTGTTGGTACTGTAGAGATGGAGATGGGGATCCTAGAGGTAAATGTCAGAGGGTGTGACTGGAGATGCAATTGAGATTCAGAGGGAATGAGTACATGCCAGTGTTGATTATATACCTTAAGGGGTTGCATTGATGTATGATGACCAAGTACCCACACACATGAAAACCAAATACCCGATGTGAACAATATCTGAAGAGAATCGAACATACAAGCATTTATTTGATAATTTTGAATATGATCATGCGTACCTAGACGGGGTATGAAAAAATGGCGCCCCAGAGGATAAGGATAAAAAGTGGCCCGAGGACTGTTTGGATGTAGATGATGGGATGTTGATCTTATCGTTTGGTTTTTTGTATGTGAATATGTGGGACCTTGCGGGCGCGAGGTTGAGCTACTGAGAGCATCAACTCGCTAGGAGCTGGGGAGACCACCACGGGGAGGGCCACAGGAAAGAAAGAGACGTCGGTGTGAGGACGCCGAGGCGAGACCAGCTAAGGATAAGAGAGCAACAAGGAGACGTCGTTTTGATGACCTAGGTGCCGGGCCATCGCATGCTCCTTTGGAGGACACTGGGGTAGATTTTGAGAATATTCATCGTCGCCTAGAGGCGGTGCTAAAGGGTGTGCCTGTATGGTCGTGCATCCAGGATGAGGGTATACTAGAGTAGTGTGTGGGAGTTTCGCCGCCATGGTGGGCCGTGGTGCGGTGAGCAGCAGTAGCAGGCGCTGCTATGACCAGACGGTTACCTCTTGGTCCAAAGGGACCAGTAGTGGGTGGGGGACCACCGCCTGAGGAAGGGGTAGGCGGTGGTTCTCTAGAGGCACCTTGAGTGGTGCTCTATGTATTTTTGTATTTTTGTATATAGGTTGGTGAGCCCATTTTGGTGTAGTGGCACCAATTTTGTACCGAGGTGCTTCGCTGGCCTGCGAACGTTTGTATATTTATATGTAAACATTTTGATGGCACTGTGGACCGATTTATATATATATGAGTATACTTTTTGGGGTCTATGTGATGTTTACATGTGTTTTGTTAATGTGTTGATGATGTATAATTTATATATGCTGTGACAGGTTTTTGATATTTTTATGTATGTGTAGAGGTATCTTGATGTTATATATGCCAATCTAACACCATGTTAGCTAAGTTATCTGTAATTTGATTCAATTGTCTTGGAATATGTGTAAATGTAATAAAATCAAAATGTCGAGATAAAAGTCTAACTTGCAGGTATTTGCGAAAGAGGCAAGGATCGCGGACGTGGTACGCATTGTTGAGCTGGAGAATGACTAGTTGAGAGTCGAGAAAGACACTAAGGTGATGAATACGATGATGCTGGGCATCGGCGAGGAGACCAATGATGACAGTGTATTAGGCTTGGTTGTTGGTGGCTGAACCCAAACNATATGTGAGGGATGGAAAAAAGATTAAAAACACTATAAAATAAATAACCTAAAGTAGAATGTCTATGCTTAGGCATAAAACTTCTTTAAGTATAACCCGTTGATGGGTTCTTTGAGAGAGAGGCCTTCGGGAGAGGCCAGGATGTATGCGCCTTTGGTGAGGCAATGTTGGATAATGTAGGGGCCATGCGATAGTGACTCAAATTTTTCATGACCAAGGGTATCATGAACGATATCGTAAGCAAGGACGAGGTCACCTTCGTGAAATGAGCGAAGGTTGACATGGCGATCAAAGGTGGATTTTGATCATTTTTCGGCTGCCTCATTGTTTTGTAATGAAGATCGACGATCTTCATCCAGGGATTCTAAGTGCAACAAGCGCTGCTCCATTGGAGCAGAGTCAGGTAATAACTCATTTGTGGTGCGTAAGGTGGGAATTTCGCACTCGATGGGAAGAGTGGCCTCAACCCCATGGACTAGATGAAATGGTGTGAAACCAGTGGCCATTTTCACGGCTGTACGGTAAGCCTATATCATGGAAAATAACATATGATGCCAATTGGTCTTATGTTTATTAACCGTGCGCTGTAACATGGTCTTGAGGACCTTGTTATCTGCTTCAACCTGTCCGTTAGACTGAGGGTAATATGTTGAGGAAAACTCATGGGAGAATCCTAACCGAGATGAGAGTTCGACGAAAATATCATTCTCGAAGCATTTCCCATGATCGGAAACTAGTTGGAGTGGTACTCCAAAGCGAGATATGACGTGATTAAAGAAAAAACGCGCTGCAGTGTCAGTGGTATTGTTGAAGGTGGGCATAGCTTCCACCCATTTTGTGAAGTAATCAACTGCGACAACAATGTATTTGTGTCCATTGCTGGATGGGGGATTACAAGTCGTGAATTCAATGCCCCATTTACAAAAGGGGCCGACAATAATGACTAGGTGAAGAAGAGCAGGTGGTGCTCGTGCTTTGTTGGTGTAAAGCTGACATTTCTCGCATCGCTTCATGGCATGAATGCAATCGTGAAACAATGTAGGCCAAAAATAACCTGCTTGGATGATTTTCTAAGCAGTGGACATTCCAGAAAGATGCCCCCCACATGCACTGCTATGGAAGTCGTTCAAGACTCTATCGGCCTCGTCAATAGTCAAGCATTGACGGAGTATGGTGTCAACCCCTCGTCGATATAATATATCTCCGATGAGGAGATAGCAGGGGGCCTGGTGGCGAATACGACGACGATCATCTCGTGAGAGGTGGTTACCAAATTTTTGGGTTCGGAGGTAGACGAGGAGGTCTCCGTACCAAGGATCATCCGAAGTGATGTAAAAGAGATGCTCGTCGGGGAAGCCGGTATTGATGGGGGCACTGGTAGTATTAGAGGGGAAGGCCATGACAAGTTCGGTGAGGACGAGAGATTTCTTTCTCTTGGGTGTTGAGAATTCAAGATTGTACTCCTGAAGGATAATGATCCATCGGGCAAATTTGCCATTAATTTGTCGATGGCTGAACAAGTATTGCATAGGGTTGGAATCTGCGACGACCTTAGTCGTGCGAAGCAGAATGTAATGACGCAGTTTCTGGACTGCGAGGATGATTGCAAGGGCTAGTTTCTCTTCATGTTTATACTTTAGGGGTGGACCTGAGAGGTTTTTACTAACGTAGTAAATGACATGCTCATGATCGTCATCACCGATTTGAACGAGAACTCCTGCTACTGAGACAGTTGATGCTGATATGTAGAGGATATAGTCGTGATTATAGTTGGGTGAACTAATTAAAGGGGCATTAGACAACGTCGTTTTAAGATCATCAAATTCTTTTTGGGCATGTTCATCCCAGTGAAATGGGATGTCGTGGCGTAGTAAGCGAAGGAAACCGTGTGCTCAAGTGGTGTAGTCTGGGAAAAACTGTCGTAGGAAGTTAGCTTTTCCTTGTAGGCTCTGGAGTTGACATAAATTCCGGGGAGGTGGAATTTATATGATGGCTTGGAATTTGAGGGGTTCCATGGTAATACCGCTTTGGGAAAGGATGAATCCGAGGAGGCGCCCCGCAGTGATGCAGAACACGCACTTGAGGGGGTTCAAGCGGATGTTGTACTGACGACACCTGTGGAAGATGATCCATAAATCATCAAGATGTTGGGTGCATTTCTTGGATCGGGCTGTGAGGTCATCCAAGTATGCAAGGATGATATGAGCCAAATCATGAAAAATGAATGTCATAGCCCGTTGGAAAGTTGCACCAACGTTCTTTAAGCCAAAAGGCATGACACGATACGCAAAAGTACCCCAAGGGGTAGTGAATGAGGTTTTGTATTGATCGGATGGGTGGATTTGGATTTGATTATAACCACAGAAACCGTCCATGAAGGATAGAGCCTCATGGCCTATGCAGTCGTTGATAATTTGATCGATGAAAGGCATTGGAAAGTTGTCTTTGGGACATGCGTGATTGAGATCCCGAAAGTCCGTGCAGACGCAGATAGTGCCCTATTTTTTGTTAACGGGTACAGGGTTGGAAACCCATGATGTATAGGAGATGGGGTAGATGAACCTAGCCGCATGTAATTTTTCAATCTCGACTTTGATGGCCGCTGCTTTAGATGGGTGTAGTGGTCGTTGTTTTTGACGAACTGGTGTAATGTCAGGCCAGGTGTCGATGTGACATTCGACGATAGAGGGATCAAGGGCAGGCATTTTTGTGTATGACCAGGTGAAAATATCCCAATATTTTTGGAAGAGGGCTTTATAGGTGGTGATTTCTTGAGGAGTGCAAGCGGTGCCAATGGTGATTTCCTCGACGACTCCATTTTTGAGGGAAATGTTGATTTTGATGGTTGGGTAAATGTTGGCCATGTTTCCTTCTTCAAAAGCATCAGGGGTAGGAATGGGGTTGTTAAACTAGTCGATATGCCCTGATGGGATAAAGTCCTTGGTTTCGACTGCGTATATGGGGTGTTGGTTAGGAGGCGTGGAGGCTTCCTGTGGAAAGAAGAGTGCTCAATGGTGTAGTGCATCCCATGGGTAGTTGGGGGTGTTTAATTGTTCGAGTATGTCCTCATCACAGTGGAATTGGCGGGAATACAAGGGGTCGTAAGGAGTGATATCGGTGATTGTCACTTTGTGGCTGTCCCCTGGTGATGAAGAAGCAGGGGGAATGATGTAATGAGATTGTGATGGTAGTTGGATGTAAAATTTTTGTAGGGAAATGAATGGGAGAATTGGGGGGAGTTGGGGGTGAATCCTTGGATAATTCATCCAAGAACCACAGAGGCGTCGGGAGTGCTTCGGGTTCGAGAGAAATGATATGAAGAATCTCTAGTGACGAGCTAAGTTCAATCATCGATTCTGTAGGGGTTTGAATCAGGGTCAACTGGCGTTGCCTGTATTCAATGATCATAGGAAATTGGTATGTAAAATGATCTAAGGATTCACATAGAGAGCAAGGGAATCTCATATGTTCATTGACTGAAATTGTGACATAATGGATGTCAGTGATTTTTGGTAGGGATGATGTAGCTGGATTGGGTTCGTTCTGGAAGCCTTGGCGTACTGCGGGTAATGTCTATCGGAAGTGTGGAAGAGATGGGAAATGATGTGTATAATGGCCATATTCTGAACATATAGTGAAAGCGGATTTGGTTCGCAAACCTTTACTACTTGAGTGAGGGGTGGTGGTTGCAGTACTTGCTACAGTGGCGAGCATTGATGGTGTTTGATTGAGTGGAATCAAGTTTTGTAACTCGGGTAGAGATGGGAAATTGTTGGTTTGGTGTCCATCTTTCTCACATAGTGCATAAGGGGGTTGGATGTGCGAGGGAAGTGGAGCTGTGGGCTCCTTCTTCTTTCACCTGCCCCCAGCTGTGGTAGGGAGGTTAGTGAGTGGGGGTGTAGAGGGTATGGTGGGAGTGAGTATGGGAATTGTCATTGGGATTCCTTCCGTTTGGGGGGGAAGGGATGGTTGAGGGACCATCTCTAGTGGATGTAAATACCAAACTGGAATTGCTAACACCATATTAGGGAGGGTAAGTATTGTGGCTACTTGGAAAGCCTGTACACCAGGTGGGGGGTAAAAGAAGGGGATTTGAGTAATGGATTGGGGAACTATTTCCCAAACTGGGATATGTCCTTGGGGAGAGGTGAAATCATGGACTGGTGGAGTCAACAAGTTTGCAGGAGGCTCGTGAGGGGGGTGCTCTACAACTAGTGGGACGTCAGATATGATAGAAGCCTCCCTAGGAGGAAGGGTATCCTCTATGTCAGTTCTGTTGGATGATACGATGCATACTTGATTGGAAGGATGAAGGAGTGGTGGTGCACCATGGTAAGTTCCTAACAATGATGGGTCTTTGAAAATTCTGGGACCCATTTCGATGAGTGGGTATGTGTCATGACTCATGTGTATGAGAGGAAGAATGTTATAGATGTTGGCAGAAGGGTTAGGCTTGTAATGTGAGACTTGGTCAATGGTAACGATCTTCCCATTATGGGGGAACATCATCGTTCGAAAGATGGAAGAGGCAACTGCCTTCATAGCGTACATGTAGCTACGGCCAAACAAGATATTATAATCGAGTGGGGCGTCGATAACTTCAATGTTGATGAGAATGGTCTTTGTTAGCAACATTTCTTGTAAGGGGGTAAAAAGATGAAGAGGTAGGTAAAAACCCGCTTACCCTAAGTTCGAGGCATGAATGCGCCTGTGGTTAAGCAGCGAGAAGATCTGAGTGGCAAGGATCTACACGCCCAGATCTACGATCGAGAGCGGATTCTGGACCCCCCCGCCATTCTACCTTTAAGTGGAGGGGGGGGTCCGGAATCGGGCACGCACCTCCCCAACGGCCACGATTAGAATGCCCAGATCGACGACTGAGGTTTCATTCCGGACCCCCCTTGCCTTTCTGTCTTTAATCGGGGGGGTCCGGAATGATGGGATATTAATGTGGGGCCTCCTTCCCGACGTGTCACCTTCTATACCTTCCTTCCCCCCTTGTCAACGTGGCAACTCCTCCTTCTATTTTCCTCCACTTCTTCCAAATCACTTACCTCCTCCCTCTTCCCCTATCACCTGTCCACTCACCCTCATAGTATGTGTCTCTCCCCCCCCAGTCACCTCCACCTCAGCGTTGTTCACCATTCACTTGTACCCCTGCGCTCCATGTTCCTCTTGCCTGTGTCTTGTCCATACCTCATGGCATTCCTCATCCGATGTCACACTCCCATTTATTCACCATCACTCCCGTCATACCCTCATCCATGTCTGCCATAGAGGTCCTCGTGCAGCAGTCCAACGAAGCATCATCCAAAGGAGGACTGTTCAGCTGATCTAGGTGGCACCATTAGGAGGTTGCCATGTCTCAAAAGACAGAGTTGACCAAGGTCATCCCCAGTCCTAAGGAATCAGTGATTGAGGCAGTTGGTGGTGGTTAGATATCGTCTCCACCATAAATGGAAAGTCCAACGACGAATTAAAATCATGTTGGTTCATCCGTCAGACTGTCAGGAGTTCGATTGCGTCTGGCATAGGTGCACAACCATTCAGAGACTGCATGTGCAGATTGTTAGTGGACGTGCAGATGCAATGTTTTTAATGCAACATCTCAGTTTCGCTGTTGGTTTTTCTCTTTGAGTATATGTAGGAAATTTTTCCATTTTGTAAGGGATCGATGGTAGAGCGAAGCTCCCGACTATAAAGTTTTAGTAGACGTCTCTAGTTCTCTAGTTATGCATCTGTATGTAAGATTTCTTGTTTAATGACAGACAATTTTCTTCCCCATCTAGTTTTCATCTCATACCGAGGGAGTTCATGATTGACTGATTCACATGAATTATTGCAATTATGTTACGATAAAGGATTTATTGTTGCATTGTTGTATTCTCTGGTTTTCTGCGTTTGAATGTAAGAAGATCTTGCGTTTAGATGTTTTCTCCTACGGTTTTTTAGAAACCTGATGTTTACAACAGACCTTTGCATTTCTCTTATACAAGTCTTTCCCCTATTCACCCTTACTACAACTCACTGTCTGAAGTTTATCTAAGACCTCACTTGCCCATGCATGCTTGGCCTAGTTTCAGAGTTAAAACAATATTGTTTTGAGTTAACTTCCATTCGATCACCCCCTTTTTATAAACAAATCGTGACATAAACTAATGGGCATCAGGCTCTGCTCCTGCTGCAATCCAGGAGTGACTTTTGTTGCCAACATTTCTGGCGCCGTTGCCGGGGATGAAGTTGAAAATCTTCTCTGGGATTGAACGACATTGAGCTTCTGATTCTGAAGGTGCATCAGGCATCAGAGCCCTTGAAGATTGCTACTGTGCACCTGGTGACTCCATTGTGACGACTCCACTGTGGAGAACCTGTTGTGATTAGTTGTGGCTTCCAGGGGCAGACACACATGGTCCCATCCTAGGCTGCCTCTAGCCACACTTGAAGTGGATCCGGAGGTGATTTTCAGAAAAGGGAAGGCCTCTCAAGGAGAAAGCTTCACCGCTGAACCAGGTAATTCACCACCTCCTTCCGTAAAAATTCCATTTTCTTATTCTCAGCTTCCTAGCAAGCCTGTTTCTGAGGTTTCCCATTTTCTGAATTTCAGGAGTGTTCCTACTGAGTTTTCCCCTCCTAATCTAGCATTAGAAGGAGAAATCCTTGTCACTCCCCTCTCCCCCGAAGTTGTACCATGGTGAATACCCCAGACCTTAGAAGATTTCACCACCCCTCCTTTTCTTCCTATTACTGCACAGAGAGGAGCGTCTGCCCATTCAGGTCCATTAGGTCTCTTTTCATATTCCCCATTATTTCCCTTTCCTCCAGGAAGCTCATTTCTGGTATCCCCTGTTCGCACCCCTTCTCCTTCGAGTTCTCCTCCACTTAATATTCCCATGGCAGGAGTAAATCCCCCTATGACCAGAATGGAGGCTATTATAGCCGCTAGGTACACTCCCCTTATGTTACCTCAGCCTCTCAATGCCCTCCCAACAGATGGTTACCTCAAGCAGCTGCCCAAGTTTACAGGTGAGGGGGACATAATGAAAAAAGAACACCTAGAAGCCTTTTACAGTTTTACAGATGATAATGTTATCATGCATGCAGACGTATGGATGAGGATTTTTGTCCATAGTCTTCAAGGCAAGGCTAGAAAATGGTTTAAGGCCCTGCCTCCTGGATCAATTGATGGGATCGAAGCTTTGGATAATGCCTTTTTGAGACAGTGGGGAGATAAAAAAGACTTCATGTATTACATGACAAAGTTTGGATCTTTGAAAAGAAAAGAAGGAGAGTCTGTCTCTCACTTCTCCAAGAGATTCAATAAAATGTAAAATAAAATCCCTGCTGAGATAAAACCCTCTGAAGCCTCTGCAAAGATCACTTATGCTAGTGCCTTTGATCCCGATTTCTGCCTCCTGTTGAGGGAAAGAAGAGACACTACTCTGGCCCACATGCAGGATGCAGCCGTGGAGGTAGAATCTAACATATTGGTTGTTGACCGATTCAGGAACACTGTTGATAGAAGCATATCCAGGAAGAGGCTTGAAGCCTCCCCATCCAGTTTCTCTCCCCTGCCCCTTCAGACAAACAAGACTACTAAAGTGCTAAAATCACTTTCTGCCAGGATGGAAAGGTGGGAGTTAGAAGGGAATATCATGTACATAAATCCCTAGAATGTTGATAGTAGAGGTTTCAAGAGACCTAATAACAATGTGCCTCAGGATTTCCCAAGGGAAAAAAGGGGGAAGGACAGAGAAGATCAAAGGATTCAAACCCCCATCCAAAATAACCTAGTTTATCATGAAGAAGGAGAGGAGATAGATCAGCTTGACCCTGAAATTCACTGTATTGAAGAAACTTCCCCTTTTCCCCATTTGACTCAGTCTGCATATGAAGAATCCCTTATGAATATTCAAATCAATGAGTTAGGAAAAGGAGAAAAGGTCAACAACACCTCTAGAAGATACCCTCTTAGGTCAAAGAAGAAAGAAGGAAACTTTGACAGCCAAGATCAGCCCCTCATAACAGAAAGGTCTACTAAATCTGCAGCAGCCACTCCTAAAGAAAAGAAAACTCAGAATGCTTCGCCAACAGTTAAAGAACCTGTTTCTGAGTTAAGGGAAGATCCTAAGCCTATTTCCTCCTTTAATTTTGAGCATGAAATTCAAAAGATCAGAATAACCGTCCCCCACTCAGAGCTAGTTAAAAATGAAGACTTCAAAAGGTCCCTCTCTAAACTTCTACAATCTGTGTCTCCCTAGCCTTCCTCTGACTCAGTGAACCTTCAAGATGAAAATCCAGTAGTTGTCCTAGGTCCCATGGTAGAAGATAGAGATGATTCATCCCCTCCCTTCTACACCTCCCTGAACGTACATGATAAAGTGTTGCATAATTGCCTCATGGATTTAGGAGCTTCCCACAATCTTATGCCCAAAATAGTCATGGAAGAGTTGGGACTGGAAGTGACAAAGGATTATCATGATTTGTACTCTTTTGATTCAAGGAGGGTGCAATGTATTGGAGTCATAAAAGACCTAGTGGTCTCTTTATTTCAGCTTCCAATGAAGAGTGTGGTCATGGATATTGTGGTAGCTAATGTTCCCCCCAAGTTTGGCATGTTGTTGTCTAGGTCTTGGATTAAAAGACTTGGTGGAACATTACAGATGGATCTCACATATTCCACCATTCCAGTCTTTGGAGGGGAACACAGGAGATTGTACAGAGAAACTCAGCTAGCCTATATTTTCAGTGATGAAGCAAACCCCACCCCACCAATCATCCCATATTTGCACTTGACACTGATATGGGGTCTAGTTTGTTGCAGGTCACTGAAACCCCCGATCTCCCTTTACAGATAAGAAAGCAGCCCATTCTTAATCAGGAGATACCTCCTTCGACCACCTCTATTTGGAAGATGTTCTTTGACGGAGCTTCTTCCAGTATAGGCGTTGGCGCTGGGGAAGTTTTCATATCACCTTATCAAGAGACCATATCCCTATCATACAAACTGGAATTTGAAACCACCAACAATGTGGCAGAATACGAAGCTCTTGTTCTGGGTATGAGGGTTGAAAAAGAAATGGGGATAAGGGAGATGGAAGTGTTCAGAGATGCTGAATTGATAATCCAACAGGTCAGGAATGTTTATCGTGCTAATAATCCTCGGCTCAGAAATTACAGAAATGAGGTATGGGACCTGATTGATAATTTCTTCTTGGCTTTTAACATTTCTTTCATTCCGAGGGAGGAAAATACTTTAGCCGATTCTTTAGCTGTCTCAGCTAGTTTTCTCAAAGTTCCTCTGCTGCCTATGGTTGAATATGATGTTGAAATAAAATATAGGCCCTCCATACCGGACAATGTCAAGCATTAGAAGGTATTTGAAGATGATCTGGAAATCAAAAAATTTCTCCAATCTGTTGATGAATTTTCTGCATTGCACATTGATCAGGATCCTGACCTAGAAGGTGACCCTCACCCTGAGGTGTTTTTAAATGAAATTTCTAATCACCAGATTATTCAGCTGCCTAACAATCATATTCTGAGGGGACTAGTCCCTTTAGAAAGACTATTCGACAGGAATGATGTGGCAATGAAGGGTAGTGTTTCAAATGAAGATGTTGATACAACCGAATGCAACATTGGCACACAGGAGGAGCCTAAGTTTGTCAAATTATCAAGCAGCCTGACCAATGAACAGAGGGTGGAATATACTGAGTTATTAAAGGAATTCGCTGATGTGTTTGCATGGGCCTATGAAGACCTCAAGACTTATGACACATCTGTCAGTGAACACAAGATCCCACTGAATGAAGAGGCTAGGCCATTAAGGTAGAAGCTGAGACAGATAAATCCCATGTTGTTGCCCATCATGGAAAGAGAAGTGAAGAAATTGTTAGAAGCCCAAATCATTTTCCCCTTGAGGTATTCTAAATGGGTGGCCAATTTGGTCCCGGTGAGGAAGAAAAGTGGAGAAATTAGGCTTTGTGTCAATTTTAGGAACCTGAACAGGAGCTCAAAGAAAGAAAACTATCCCCTGCCCAACATGGAACACATATTGCAGAGGGTAACTGGTGCATCTAGGATATCCATGATTTATGGTTTCTCTGGTTATTACTAGATATCATTCATGCTTGAGGACAGAGAAAAAATGGCCTTCACCACTCCTTGGGGCACATTCATGTATGCCAAAATGCCTTTTGGATTGATGGATGCAGGAGCAACATTTCAGCGAGCCATGGACATATCCTTCTTCGGGGAGAAAGATCAGTTTGTGGTAATCTATCTGGATGACATCACAGTCTTCTCCAGGTTAGATAAGGAGCATTGCTGTCACCTGAGGAAAGTTTTCTTGAAGTGTCGAAGGTTTGGCCTTTCCCTAAATCCCAAGAAATATTTGTTTGCTATGAGGGAGGGGAATCTATTAGGCCATATAGTATTAGCAAAAGGAGTGAGGATTGATCCTATTAGGGTAGAGTAAATTCAGACCCTGTCATTTCCCAGATCTAAGAAGGAAGTTCAGGCCTTTTTGGGGAAGATCAATTTTCTGAGGAGATTCGTCTCAAATTTTGCTGAGATGGTGAAAGACATCACATCCATGCTCAGGAAGGGAAATGAAGTTAAATGGACTACTGAACCCAGGGAATATTTTATCCAAATAAATAAGGCATTGACTGAGGCATCTATGCTGATCAGTCCTGATTATTCCAAGGATTTCCTGATTTTTTCTTTTGCTTCTTTTGATACAGTAGCAGCGGTCTTATTGTAGAAAAATGAGGAAGGATGAGAGAAACCCATTTCATTCTTTAACAAGGCATTGAGAGATGCAAAAGCCCGGTACGAGATCATGGAGAAGTAGGACTATGCCTTGGTGAAAGATCTAAAATCTTTCAGAGTCTATGTCTTGCACTCAAGGATCACTGCATACGTTCCTTCAGCTTCAATGAAGGACATTCTTATACAGCCTGACATAGATGGGAGAAGAGGTAAATGGATTGCCAAGATCCTGGAGTTTGATCTGGAGATTAATCCCACCAAGTTGATAAAGGGGCAGGGTTTATCCAAGCTGTTGGCTGAATCCAATTGTGAAGCCTTGGGGATTAGCTCCATCAACGCCTGTTCAGAAAATCAGCAAGTTAAGTCATCCAACAAGGGTTCTCAGGGTGACTTACTGCTAGCAGAATGCACCTGGTACAGAGATATTTTGTATTTTCTGCAAGAATTGAGGCCTCCTGATGGAATGGGAAAGAGAAAGGCAAGGGATTTAAAGCTCAAGGTGGTCAGATATTGCCTCGTTGACCGAGTTTTATACTAGAAAGACTCTCTAGGGGTATTTTTAAGGTGCCTGAATCCACAAGAAGCCCAGAGAGTTATGTTTGATTTCCATAGTGGCCTTTGTGGGGGTCATCATTTATGGAAGACCACAGCTCACAAAATCCTCAGGGCTAGGTATTACTGGCCCACTTTATTCGCTGATGTTTGTAGAGGAATAAGAGCTTGCATCAAATGCCAAAAGCTCTCAGGAAAGCAGCAGCTCAAATCGCTGCCACTAAAGCCTGTAGTAGTTTCAACACCCTTTCAGTAGTGGGGATTAGACTTCATTGGAGAAATTCATCCTCCCTCAAGCGGCCTGTTATCACTGAAATTTTGTCCGCACAGGGCGACAAGAACTCAACATCATCAACACAGAAAAACAATCATCCATGGCACAAGGATTAACTCCACAGCACATCAAAAGGGCCAAAACTATACAAAGTTGGCTAAAAAGATTAA
>SNQJ01S0123528.1:0-16154 GCA_010110895.2 Picea sitchensis
GTGGATGTTAAATTGCATGCAAAAACCTCAAACCTCAGGGATTCGAGGGATTTTGGTTACACATTCAAAACCATATCCTAAACTCAGCCATAAATATCGGACTATGGAACAGTCATGCACAGGTGTCACACTACTTCGCCACAATGCAGATGCTGGGAGCTGGAGGAAGCAGATAGCAATTTTTGCAAACTAAAGACAGTTCGAACACTCAGTCTAGTTGACTGAAGACTTTAATTTCCAGATAGTTTAAATAGAATAGGACTGTTTTTATTTAATAACAGATCCATGTTTTTAGGATCTGTGCAACTGCTTGTAAGGGATATAAATGCCTATTTTGATATCAAACAATGGTTTTATTTTGGATAGAGTAATTGGCTATTGTACTCAGACTTTTTTTATTTTAATACAGATCACAGGTTCCTTTCAATTTTGATTGTCATTTTTCCATCTTTCTTCTACATTATTATCTGTGTTGTCAAGATTTGAATGGTTGTTATCCCATTGTTTATCTCATAGCCTGATAATAAGTCTTTTGATTGTCTCTTAGAACCTACATTGTACTGGTTTAGTTACAATCTTTTCTTCACCCACTTTAAATCTATCTGCTGATTAATCAATCTTTGAGAGCACTGTCTATTTGTTTATCATTTTCATGTTTGAATGCCATAAGCTACATTGAGTTGTCCCATTGATCCACATTCACAAAATACAAAAAACATTCATTTCTTAAGTTACCAAGCACCTCTGGTCTGCAACCACAGAGGGTTTCTTGGAGTGATAACAGGTTCCTCTTGAACTGTCCTCCAACTTCTTTTCTCTGTATTTCTCCTTGCACGAGGATGGCTAAAGGCTGGGACAAAGGGAATGCGCAATCGGGTATAGTTTCTTTACTATGATTCTCCTCTTCCAAATGGGACCCCTAACCCTTCTTTTATAGACTAGAAGAAGCTAGGTATTTGGTCAAACCCTTGTCCATGAATGGCTAAAAGGTTTAGTTAACTCACCCAAAGTTGTGTGTTCCATCAACAACTTTCCTTTTTTCATGCTTTTGTAGGTACACGCGGGTTGTTTTGGGTCAGCTAGCGTGTACACGCATGCAGTAATGGAGTGGGGCACATGGGCCTTTATAAAAGGTGATTTTAAGAAGATTTGTTCAGCAGTGTTTTGGCAAAGAAGGAATCTGAGATGGCCTGATGCCAGGTAAGCATGTCTGGTGCAAATTAGGGTTATAACACCCCTTACGGAAGGAAGACCCCGACACATCCACCACTATCGTCAATGATTAAACACTTCCATGTATCTGTGTGGTCGATGAGCCACTGCAAAAGTTATATATAGGGAAACACAGGGGTTTTTCTTGCTACCATGTGCAGGTACGACCGTCGGATATTCGGGAATACCTGGTCATCGAGGGCTCTCACATCGGTCACTGTGTGGGATGTATTCTGGGAATTCCTCCTGGATGATCTTTTTGAATAGTTCTCCCCAATGTGGGAGTTTCGTCTTGGTCCCTATTCTTGCCTCTGTGTCTCCAAAGGCCATAGGTTGAATGAAAACCTTCTTTGTATATGTCTTAATGACTGGTTCCAGCCTCAAAGTGTATTGTAACTGTTTTGCGACCCCTGGAGAGGAACCTTCACCTGTCTCTGGCTCCTTCATCTTTAATGCCCTCAGTCATTGTCTAGTGTTCGGATTCCTTGGCGGAATTGCTCTTGCAACTAAAAAATCAAAGTTTAGATACTATGAAAAGAACATAACTGGATAACAAATATATAAATCGTAGCCACATAAAAATGACAGACTTGGATACATACTTGTAAAGCTTGTTAAACATGGTTATTTGATACTCACGGGAACTTTGTAGCTTTTGAATTGGGCGTCTCACTTCTTTGGATGCTCTGAAACTTCTTTGCACGCATAATGGTTTCATTTACAATGGCTTAAGAGAATTTAAACTAGGTAAGAACTTACCATGTCGTATCAACCATTTAATTTGGGTGATGAGTAAAATTCAAACATATCTACCGCCGAATCTCTGTAACTAAAATTCATCGTGGGTTGATGGCGGAGGTGAAGAGGGTGATGTGGTCTATCGGTAATTTCAAATGGTTGTTTTGATTCACACACGAAGTAGAAACTAATGTGAGATTTGGTATTAATTAACCCCCTTAAATGCTCAAAATCTAATCATATCTAAGGCTAAAATGCCTCATCTTGTCGCTTTCTCAGTGGGTGGATCGGGTATCGGCGTTGTGATATGAACATTTTCGTCAATGTCTCTCATGAAATCTCTGAGACCGATCAATATCATCGTATAATTCTGTCATAGAAAAGTTGGATCGGAAGTGCGACTTGGACCTAGGGAACCAAGAATGACTCGGGGTAAAACTAAACCGTACGATTCTCCAATATGGAAAAGACACATGGCGTTGAAGATCGGTGACTTAATTCACGCATATTAGTCAAAGTCCAGACTTTCTTCAAGTTGTGCATTCTAAAATAAACCTAGGCTTGTTGATGCTGAAAATGTATTGGGGTTCGGCGATCATGGATAAACCTATCACGTGTTTTTCTTCGGATTAGCTTCCTGAAAAAATTTCCAATGCCGAAACACTTCGGGAATCAGTGATCAAGAAAACTCTTTAGCATGGTCAGAATGTTTGTCGTGATTCAATCTTATCTGATTTCGACAAGCACGTCGAGTATCGGCCATCGACGATATCATTTCTTTCTTCGTTAACATTTACTCCCTTCGCCTTTTACCGATGTTGAAGGGGATCGGCTATCGGAGATGTCCGTATGTGATACTTGTCGTGAAACAAAAATTCCTTTCGTCGATACCGGTGAATATTGACGCTCGGCAACTTAGCTTTTCTGAGTGATTCTTTTCCATCTTTTAATTCCTTCTGATTCTGAATTTGATCACGTCGGGTGAAGTGTTTTGGCTGGTGATTCTTTGTTTAAAGGTTAAGATTTTTTAAGTCATGGGTTTTCCTAAATTTGAAAAAACCTTGAATGACTAATGAGAGTCAAGATAATAAGAAAAGGAAACATTTCTAAATAATGAAATTAAATCAGACAACGCAAAAGATCAAGTGGTACTTGTTGAGCACTCAACACACCCTAAAATGTCTACGTAAAATTTCACTTTTTGGGTAGCACTTCATCTTTTGGAATTGTCTGATAGGAAAAATGTGTCCTTTGCTTATCATTTTTTATTCTCATTAAGTCTTTAAAATCTTGCTTGGACATATGAAAATCATTAACTTAAAAGACTAGTATCTAAATTAGAGAAATGACACTCAAATTTTTCTCGATCCTGCTTAAGGAATTCATCATCGGAAAGGATTAAGTGTGAAAGAAAACGCTAGAGAGAACCAAAGTTGTCGAGCCCAAATCTTCGTCGGTGTCGGCAAACAGACATTTTCTTTCACAAAAGAGCCTCACCAAGGATATCGTTCATGACCGGCTCTCTCGGCATCGGTGAAAGGTTGAAAGAATAATTATTGAACGAAAATGAAATAATATTCATCGATCATCGACTTTCGAAATGTTTTCAGTATCGGGAGTTTCAAAAGATGATAACCCACGAAGAAACTACGCATTGATTTTATTTTTTGAACACTGATCCCCGATACTCACTTGGCATTGGCAGTCGCAATATCTAGCTCAATTTAGCATGTTCGATGTAAACGAAGTCCTAAGTGAAAACCTTACCCACGACCTAAGTTCTAGGTTTTATTTAATGAGCCCCGAGTTAGTGGCGCCACATCAGCATCAGAAATTTCTAAAGGAAAATATCAATGAACTTACAAAACAACTCAAAACAACGATAATTATGAAATCACATAATTCACGAGAAGCTTAGATAAGAACATGGTAGATTTACATGTAAAGACGAAAACACGATACATTCAACTGCTATGACTAGAATCCTTTCAGGAAAAAAAATTCAAAATTTCATATATTAAGTTTCCCGCCAGGCTTAGGTTTCATACAATAAACACCAACAACACCATGGCCAACCGACCGGCTTACATTGAGAACATGAAAATTCACACAGCAAATGGGGAAAACTATCAAAACATACGTCACTTCTGAGAATACAAAACAAGGGTCCTCCCATCATGTATCTCTTGCAAACAGACCTTCTCCTAGACTGCTCCATGCACCTTATAGTGTTTTCATGTTCTTCTCCTCCATCATCCTCTGTGCTTCACACAGCTGCACAATCGTATCTTGTGCTTCCCGAAGCTTTATCTTGAGCTAATTTGTGCTTCCTTCGCGACCTTGCGGTGCTGATACCTCCTGCTTCTTCACCTCCAGATGTCTCCACAATTATTTATTTTCTTGATAAATTTTGTCTATGGTGAGTTGTGCTTGCTCCAGGAGATGATTAGGGCTTTCAACATTAGAACCCGATGCCTCTATCCTTTGCATTCAGATCCTACTTCCTCAATTGGTAGTCCTGATAGGCTCTAGCCGGGTAGCATGCATTATGAACTCCTCAGTGGTTGGGTGTGCACTCAACTTAGTCAGTATGTGGCTTCCTCCTACTTCCTTACTTTTTCTGGGCCTTCCCCTCCTCCGCAGTGTCTTCTTTTGAGAGGGCATGGCCTCCAGCATGTGTCCTTCAGACGTAATTTTCTCCACTTCGACCTCCTCTTGAGGCACTGACATCGTTTCTAAGCAAAGGTAGGGACCTCCTTTTGAAACCTCGGAGACGCTCAATACCAATAAGAAAGAGTCCCAGGAATGTTGGGGTTCAGACCTAGCGCTCTCGTTGCCTCGCAAACCCCGTCTTGTGTTTTGAGGGGATCCCATGGTGAGACAATGTATGTGCTTAGACATCTGTGACTAGCCACGACACATATTTTGATAGAATTGAACTTGCAAGACCAATCGCTACTAGTATACAAACTTGGCTAATGCGTAGAACCCACACAGAACATCTAGAATTTATAGCAGAGTGGGGCAACCGGACGGAACGTGCCAAGGAACACTCATGCATTGCAATGGGATGTTCTTAAGAATTAACATGTCATATCTACACGATGGATATGATCTAGGACATATGAAACGTAGCCGATAGGAGTTGCATAGAATATATGGTACGATCATTCCAAACTCTTTAATCTTCCCAGCCTCCATTATTAGAGAATGATGGTTGACACACGTGGTGATACGGATTCTAGAGTAACAACTTGCCTCGACCTGAGGCATTTAACAAATTCCTTTATTACCGTATCTGACCTTTTGGGAGCTGATGCACACTTTCAGCACACATTTATCTCTGGCATCCGTTCCCAGCCCCAAGGGGCAACTAGCCACTGGAATACCTTCGACGCTCATATCTGTCGTACCTGATCTACCACGCTATGGCACACAGATGTAAATCATCTAAACTAAAGAGGAGCGACGGCACAAACCGATACGTTATAAGTCATTCAAAAGGTTACTGGGATCACGTAAGTATTTAACAATCAAGACTAGCGAGCTCTACAGGTACACATTAGTTTTTTTTTTCCACTTACATCTTCCTATGCTTTGCCTCATAAGTAATTTCTAAACGATTTCGATCTTGATTGCAGGAAAGATCCCTCCGACTACCAAAAAAAGTTCTCTCTGTAACCTTGATGAGGAACCCAAAGGAAACATTAGGGTAAAATCAATGAAGCAATGAAGGATATAGGATTCCCCGAGTTCGGTGAACCCGAAAACTTCATCAACTTATGCGACAGAGTCAGATCGCATGCCAAGCAGGATTCACAATGGGCCAAATATCTAGCCAAGGTGACTGATACGTCACCAGGACAAGTGCAAATATTTAGGGAACATCCAATGAAGGCTCAAGTTGTGCTAAAGAAGTTGAACACAAGTCTTGTGAAGTATCGGATGCATGCAATAGAGATTGAAGGATTTTATGTGTCTCCAATGGAACAACATAGATTCCCATGGGCCCAAACCTACAAAGAACTATTTATCAGTTGGTCTGAGTACGAGAAAAGTCATCCTTTCAAAGTGATATCCTGAGTTAACTGTTAAAGAAACTGTTAGAAGAGGACGCCACGTGGTGAATTTTGTTTTTTTCAATCTACACTTAGCTGTTATTTTCAGTTGGATTTTATGTTATAAATAAGAACATCGACCAATTAGTTAGGGGTGGATGGTTGTTGCAAGAACTCTTTCTTTTTGGTTGTTAAGAATTATTTTGAAGCTTCTTTGAATTAAGAAGTCCTTCTGAACCAAAGACAAGTTATTTTCATCAACTGCATGTGTGATTGGATGTGGAGAAGAACTATTTCCTATCTTGTTTCATGAATGATGCTATAATGAGTAAGAGCAATTAATTCTATTGTCAAGTTATCTGGTGCAATGTTTTGTTTTTCTTTTCTTTAATGATGAAGAAGAATTGTTGTGTTATTATGTGATGAATGATTATGGTAGATGAATTATTTTGCTTGCCATTATATTATTTGCATATGTGTTTTCTTTCTGGTAATTAGTATCTTAGACAGTAATTGGATGCTCACATGGTTAATGTATTAGTACTAGGCCTGTGGTGTAAAATTCTTGTCTGCATGCTTGAGCAGTGAGTTATCCCAAGTTTAGCCTCTTCCCCTTAGTTAAGCTTAATTCTATTTTTATTGACAAGTTGTTTTATACCAGCTTGCATCTCATATCGGTCCCACCCAAGAGAAAATACAAGAAAGAGATAGTCCCAACTAAAGGAAAAGCCTTCACAAGAAAATGTAAAGCCCATCGATAATTTTGTTGGATCACAAGATCTGGAGAACCATTCCACTTCAAACGTTGCAGATTCTAATTGGGCCTCGGTGGCAGGTTTGGTTCCTACTATTGAATCAAGGGATTTAAGAGCCATCAACAGAATTGGTGCTAGAAGGAGGGCCTGAGAATGAATGGATGGATATATATTCTATAGAGTATTTCAAATATCCTGTAGATTCAAAATAGCCCAAATGCATGGTTACTCATTCCCAAGACAACCCACACATGTTGAGTACTCCTAGAATGAGTAAATCACCCCAGCCTTAGAAAGAACCTTTTCACCATGAAATACCTTACGCTCTTCCTCACGAGGAGGTAAATCAATTCAGAAGAATCACAAGAGCCTACACCCGATAAATTGGTGTGTTTTCCTTAGCTCCCATACTCCCTAGAAGAAAACAACAAAGAAGACTAGTGGTTAGTACTCCCGATGAGGTTTTTGTGCACTCAGTAGAAGACGTAATAGATTTCACAATTATCGAAATCCAAGATCCTCTTGATTTGATACTTGACATGCCAGTCAGCGACGTCTCTGAACCATATGATTTTTCGGAAGAGGAGGAGTTTAATACAGATTCTGAAGATATGGAAGGAAACAACAACCATACTGATGAAAGGGGGAACCCACCTATGAACAATCAACCATAGTTGGAAAGAGATGATTTGGCCCTCCTGGGACCAGTTCATAACCTTCCCCGACATCCAGAGAAGTTGCTTCCTAAGTTTGATCCTGAAACCTATGGATTTCTTGAAGATCATATCAAGAAATTTATACTAGAGATCAGGTTTATGAATGTCTAACATCAAGATGTAGTATGCAAACTTTTCCCCTATACATTTAAGAATTCAGCGTCCATGTGGTACTTCAATCTATCGATAGGATCTATAACTAGTTGGACGAAGTTCCAGATGATTTTCTAGACAAATTTTCCGAAGAAACTACTACAAGAGCTCTGATGGTCGAATGGTTCACTGCCACCATGAGTTTGAAATAAAGGGTCAAAGACTTCAATAAAATATTCATGACCATCTCGAACAAGTTCCATGTCAAGGGTAAGCCTACTCAGGAATTGCAAAACGAAGTTTATGCTAACGCTCTCCCAACTTCTATTTCCATGTTCATAAAAAGGGTTGCTAAACGAACCCTAGCTGATAATTTTGAAGAAGACAAAATGATAGAATTTCAGATGAAAGGGTGTAAAGAAGGTCAGGTTTCTTTAGTTAAGAAAGAATATCAACCTCCTCCCAGGAGAGGTAATGCAAACCCCCTACCTCAGCAAGTTCTGCTTGACATCCCTATCTAAGGATCGTTCTTTTATCCCCCTCTTGAGTCTGGTTGACTCCTTGATTCCTCGCGGGAACCTACAACACATGAGTGTTTAACCATAGGTCCTTATTTTGAGTTACACCTATGCGAGCAAGCACTAAGCACCAATCCTTACCCACGTGCACAACCGATATGACCACAACTTTTACCTGAATAGGGAATTCGGGTTTCACAACTTTGCAAACATGGTGTGAGTCTCTCTCTGACTCCTTCAACTCTGAAACCCGAAAGGGATAACGGGCTCTTGCCTCCTCCCTTGACTATTTCTGATGTGACCTTCGACTGCGACTTGGGGCCCAAATCTTTTGGCACTTCGAGATTTCGCGTACCGGTGACTTGAAATGCCACACCACTACCTTCATTGATATTCCGATAACTCTTTGTCACTAATCAATGGTTCTGCACCCTCCACGATCTGATAGTCCTAATTCTTTTGAGCTTCACGATTTGGTGATTTACAACCCTCGACCCCGAGTTACAAACTTCTTACCGTTGAATTTCGAAATGACGGAAATCTAACACGAGATCAACGGCTCTCATTGATCCAGATCCAATGGTTGATCTCCCTCCTGAGCTTGCGATGTTTAAGGACTCTGAACCTTAACCCTTCCAATGATTGGAAAGATCCAATGGTTCACAGAACTTCAGTGATTCTCCCTCTGAGAAGTTCAACCATCTGTTCATACTTCACAAAGTCTCCGGCCCAAACACCTTAGAGTCTTTTATCCTAAACTTGGCTCTCTGCAAAGTAACATCAACCCTCGTTCCTCCTTCGAACTTCAAGTCTCTATCCTTCCTGAGCTTTAACTTACAAACTCAAGGATTTCTAAAGAGATTCTTGTGCACACTCCTTGCAACATTCACAATAACCTCTGGTTATTGAACCTCCAACTCTGTGCACCCCTTGCAACAGTAGTTCTTCAATATTTCCCCAAGTTGATGAATTCTAAGACTCTTACTGTCCTGTGCACACCTTGCATAGCTCTATGCTATCCTTGCACCTTTACAAGTATGAGAACAATGATATCCATCCTAATCTTTTTGAGGTAAAATGCAGAAAATCATCACGCACTCCTTTCAAGCCTTCACTGCACTCCTTGCAGGGATTCTCAGGAAGAGAAACAATTGCAACTCATACTTCCCCTCTCACAGACTTCATTCATTCAACATGAAATCATGTGTATGAAAACAACATTGAAACACATGCATAACAGAGGAATAAAACATTGTAAACATACATTCAACGGTTGTGAACAGTGACCATGACGACACCATAAAATGGGATCAAAGCATTCTTATATTAATTCCAATGCTCTTTTACATGAGTTCAATATCAACATCTATTTACTCATACAACCTTCTAAAATATCTGTTCTTCTACCCTCCTAGTCTTACAACTGAAAAATATATATATTACATGTGAGGGTGTCTTTCATGAGTTTTCCCTCCTACAACTCTGAGCTATCTAGTCATAATTAAAAGCTACAACTATTTTTCATTCATTACAAATAAATGCCTCCTTATCCGACAAATGAGAGAAATGCCCATGATCTGTATTACAATCCCCCAAAACATAAATGCATTTACGTCCTCCTAGATATTACATTAATTCTTCCTTCTTTTAAATTCAAAATTCCCCAAAACATGCTCTAGTGCATTTCTAGTTGTCCTCTGCCTTTGTGCTTGCTTTGTTGGCTCACTTACAATGCTCCTACATCATACTCCCTTGACCGAAAAATTCATGAAATCATGTTCATGAGCTCCTACACCATTTTTCCATGTCTTTGGATATCTGCTTCACTTTCCCAACTGGCATCTTCAATCGAGTGTCCTTTCCATTTCACCAGGTATTCAAAATATGTCTTTCTCCGGGTCTTCTTTTCAACTCTCTGGTCAATTATCTTTTCTATCCATGGCCTTTCAGCTAAAACCATATGCTTGACCCACTGCACTTCCTTATGATTCTCTAATCTCTCTGCTTCATCTACCCCGTAAGCATACATATCTGCTATGTTGAATATGGGTGATATTCCTACCCCATCCGACAATTCCATTTCGTAAGCATTTGCTTCAAATTTTCGCAAAATCTTACATGGCCCAATTTTCTTCATCTTCAGCTTATTATATGTTCCCCTTGGGAACCTCTCTTTTTTGAGATGTTCCAGAACCAAATCACCTACTTCAAACTGAAGTTCTCTCCTGTGTTGATCTTCTCTTCGCTTGTATTCATGGTTGGAATTCTGCAACCACTCTTTAATCTTACTGTGGAGTTCCTACATTTTTGCTGCAAAGTCCTCTACTTCGGCACTTCTAAACTCACTCTGCTCTAATTCATCCAGGTGGATATCGGTGGCCAACCACCTTTTCCAATTGGTTCAAAACAACTTTCTGGCAATTTTGGCAATTTACTATTTTTAGCAGGTTTTATTTTCCGGGGTCATTTTGAGGGCCAAAATGAAGGTTTTTCGAGATCAAGGTTCTTAATTATATAAAAATGCATGATTGATCCCCCAAAATGAATCTACTCGATGATACCTTTCCAACGAGCTATCATATGCCTAAAACGGAGATCGTATGCAAAAGTTACGACCCCGGGAAGTTGATGTACTAACTTACCCAAATGGGGCCCACATGAATTTTGGCGCCTCATCTCCTAGGGTTAGGTTTTTGGATGTCTAGGACTTTTGGCATTCCCATTTATTGTAAAAATTCCTTTAGAGCCTCATTGTAATCATCTTCTTGTGAATGTGAGTAGCTGTCACATCTCTTCTCAGAGATAAGCTGCCACCATTCTAGCGAGTCTTTCACTCTTTATTTTTTACAGTCTCTGTACATTTCTTTCATTAATAGAAATCGTGTATTACTGTATATATGTGTTTATGGTTGCATCTCTAATACATTTCTGTTATATTATTGAATATCTATGATATCTCTATGCATTTATTTATTATATCTCCGATCTCATTTTGTGCCAAAAATAATCTGGATCACTAAGTCTCTCAACTCATATACTCCTCTTGGTTTCATTCCATACATTATCTGGAATGGGCTTTGTCCTATACTCCTATTTGGTGAATCATTATATGTGAATTCCGCTTGCGGTAGAATCTGATCCCACTGACTGTGATGTTCAGCTACCAAACTCCTTAATAGATCTCCCAAACTTTGATTCACTACCTCGGTCTGTCCATCCGTCTGAGGGTGATATGTTGAGATAAAAGACAAATTAGTCCCCAGATTCTTCCATAAGGTCCTCCAGAAATGACCAACAAACTTGGTATCCCTGTCTGATACAATACTCCTGGGTAAACCATGAAGTCTAACAACTTCTTTGAAAAACATATTGGCAACATGGGTTGCATCACTAGTTTTCTGACATGGAATGAAATGTGCCATTTTAGAAAATCTATCAACTACCACAAAGATTGAATCGCAACCTCTCTACGTCCTTGGTAGTCCCAACAAAAAATCCATGCTTATCGTGTCCCACGACCTCTCTGGTATTGGTAACCTCTAATAAAACCCTGTATTTTGTCTCTTTCCTTTTGTGTTCTGGCAAATTTTTCACCTGTTCACGAATTTCTTGACATTTGTCCTCATCCCTGGCCAATAATATGAGATATTCAGTTGTACAAAGGTCTTTTCATGGCCGAAATGTCTAGCCAATCCTCCACTATGTTTTTCTTTTAAAAGGTTCTCCCGCATAGAACTCTTTGGGATACACAACCGATTTCCTCTGAACAACAACCCATCCTAAATCATATATTCAGTCCATTGGCTTCTATCTCTGAGAACTGGATTCTCACATGCTTCATAAGCCTCTTTAAAATCTGAATCATCCTTGTACATCTCCTTGATATTATCAAAACCTAAGTTCTTCACTCGAAATTCCTACAGAATCAAACACTTCCTACTCAAAGCATCAACAACTTTGTTAGCAATTCCAGAAATGTGCTTTATAACAAAAGTAAAATTTTGCATGTATTCAACCCACTTCGCATGTTTCTGGTTCAACTTCTCCTCTCGAGTTATGAATTGTAAAGCATGGTTATCGCTATACAAGACAAACTCTTTCAGAATCAAGTAATGTCTCCATTTCCTCAACACTTGTATGATTGCATAAAATTCTTTATCATACGTGGAATATTTCAGCTTTGCATCGTTCATCTTCTCACTGAAGTATGCAACCAGCTTGTTATCTTGACTTAAGACCGCTCCAATCACAAATCCACTTGCGTCACTTATAACTTGGAACGTTTTACTGAAGTCTAGCAAAACCAAAACTGGTTGTCCAATTATTTTCTCCTTCAACAACTTAAAACTTTTCTCTGCTTCCTCTGTCCAATGAAAAGATGTGTGTCTTTTCTTGACTGTGTCCATCATTGATGAACATATCCCACTAAAATTCCTGATGAACTTCCTATAAAATCTAGCTATCCCATGGAAGCTTCTGAATTCAAAGATACTTATCGACGATGGCCAATCTTTGATTGCTCTTACCTTCTCTAGATCCATCTTCAATTCATTCGAAGAGATCACAAAACCCAAATAAATGAGTTATGTCTTCATGAAAGACAACTTCATTAAATTTATCAGCAATTTATCTTGTTGTAACCTCCTCATTACTGCAACTAAATGCTTCATATGTTCTAATTCAGTATAATTGAAGATCAGTATATCATCAAGATACACAATTACAAATTTTCCAATGAAATCTTTCAAGACTTCTCTCATCAATCTCATAAAAGTACTTAGCGCATTTATCAAACCAAATGGCATGACAAGCCATTCATAGAGTCCTTCATTTGTTTTGAATGGTGTCTTTCATTCATCACCTTCCCTCATTACAATCTGGTGATATCCTCTTTTCAAATCAATTTTTGAAAAAAAAATTGCCCCACTCAAGCAATCCATTAAGTCATCCATCCTTGGTAAAGGAAATTTATACCTGATGGTGATTTTGTTTATAGCTCTTGAGTCTGTACACATTCTCCAGCCACCATCTTACTTCAGACTTAACACTGTAGGTACAACGCTTGAACTCAAGCTCTCTCTAACCAACCCCTTGTCCATCAAATCCTGGACTTGTCTTTTGAATTCTTCATTCTCCTACAGTGTCAATCTATACGCTTCTTTGTTTGGTAAACTCGCTCCAGGTATAAGATCAATGTGATGACTTACGCTCCTGATGGGAAGCAACGAACAAGGTTATTCATCCACCACTATATCAACAAACTCCTCTAACAGTCCCTGAATTTCCTCTGGTAGATCATCTATCTTGGTACTGGTCAAGACGACTCTAGGTTTTCTTACCACAACAAACTGCATTTCTTCATCTTTCTTGACTTCATCAAGAATTTCCTTCCCACTCATGAGAAGTATAGTATTGCTTACCTCTGTTTTCACCTTCTTCTCTTCAATTGGGAGCAACATATGCATCCTACCATTCTTCTCCAAGGTGTATGTTTTCTTTATCCCATCATGAAAAACCTTTATGTCATATTTCCATGGTCTCCCCAACAAAAGGTGACAGACATCCATGGGAATAACATCACATAAAATTTCATCCTTATATCCCCTATCTTTAATTCAACTAAACATTATTTAGTGATAGTTACTTGATGTCCTTTTTGTAGCCACGAGACTTTGTATGGGCTTGGGTGTGCAACTGTCTCCAATTCCATCTTTTCCACCATTTCTGTGGATACTAGGTTATTTGTGATTCCACTATCCACTATTACCTTGTGTTACACATCAACATTACTTGCTTTGACAAGTGTCGCAAGTGTCGCATGTTGCTCACAACTATCGCAAGTGTCGCATGTTGTTCACAAGTGTCGCAAATGTCAAGCAAAGCATACTGCCACGATGACGACACCAAGGAGACCCTTAGAATACCTCAAAAACCTGATTTGGAGGAAGAGGGATGGTTAAATGAAGTCAGGTATCTCTTGACACCTGAAAGAATCTTTCAAACTAAGGTTTTAGAAGAGAGTGCTCCCCTACATCACCCTTAGGAGCGTTGGCGCTCCCCTATAAGGTGCTAGGGAGTGTTATAACACTAAACTTCCCCTCTAAAGGAGCACTATAGATCTTTAGAGCGTTGGCGCACCCCTAAATCCTACTAGGGAGTGCTATAGTGCCCTGATGCCCCTATTGAGGGAGCACTGTATAATCTGGGCAACAGTTGATCTGTTGAGGAGAATAAGGGGAGGATCTTTCAATCTTGGAAGGCAGTTGCATTCAAATTCCTAGTTCATCCATGATCTTAGGAGAAGATCCTTGGTTTAAGGAGGGAAATCCTCAACTTACCCTAAAGATACCTCAAGAGGTTAAGCCTCTCTAAACCTATATAAACATGCTCTATCATGGTGGAAAAGGGGGGAAGAATCGGAAGCATGAAACCTATGATCTCATAGGAAACATACAGTGAACTGGAGGAAAGTAATCAGTAAATTTGTTGTCGTTCGGATTGTGGATCTTTCGAGCAAGGGTTAGACAAAGGGGACTTGACGAAGCTATCGCATTTGCATCTATGGTTGTAAGCTACTTATGTCATTGTTCTCATTAATATGACATGCTTGGCTTGTTTCTTTCTAGTTTGTGTTTAACCTCACATAAACTTGTCTATGATAGATAGATATATTTCAAGTTAATATCAATAGAGTAGGAAGTGGTTGTACTATTGTTTGTCTACAGGGCTCATCAAGGAGTGAAAGATTGGATCTCAACTCGGAGCGTGCAGGGACAAACGCCGGTAAAAGGTACATATTTTATCCTTCCTCCTCATGCATTAGTTTGTATAGATCTGAAAGGAAGTCATTGTCCATGTTAAGCATCTTCTGTCTTAAGAGTTAAGAGTCTAGCTCTCAAGAGGAGATCTACCTGTCCGCAGGGATATTTTCCTTCAACAGAAACTAGCAACTCCTCTGGGGAGTAATCGAACCGAAACTTTTTGGTTTTGATTTTTCCTCATAGACCTTGTATTACCCCTTGATTGTTTTCAGACCTGGTTCACTCTTTTTGATTGATTTCATGAGCTGATTGACTCCCTACCCCATCACACTAAGATTGATTGCCAAAATCCGACTGAAATTTTGGATTTTTTGACATTTTTATGAGATTTTTAAGCCTGGCGCCCTTGTGGTTGTGTTAACACAGCGCCAGCGCTCCCTGAATCTGTTACACAGAGTGTTATAACGCTTGGTGCCCTTTACACCAGAGCGCCAACCCTCTTTTGGCCAAAAAACCTTTCTAGGGTCTAGTCTATGTGTTTCACTTGTTGAGCCTCTCTGTGAGTCAATGCTTCTTCCCATTCAACTTTGACACCCTTCCTTCCGAGGAAAAAATACCTTGTTGTTTAGATTTTGTAGCCTTCTTCATTGTTTTTGAGTTTTTCTACTGTTGGGAGTTTGAAACCCATGCATTGTTTTTTCTCTCCTTTTTGACTGAGCAAGAAACTCTGGTGAAGGACATCAGAATTCTGTGAATCTCTTCATTTGGTTTTTGTTGAGGTCATTGTTCTTCAACATCTCTTTTTGTGTGAAGTTCCTTATTTTCTTTGTTTTCTTTTCTTTTGCTTCTTGTTTTTTATCACAACAAGAGGGTGTATTGTTTGTATGAAACCTGCTTATGTTTGTCTGAGTTTCCTTTATCCAAAAGGATAATTGGCAGGAAAAATATTGTTATGAATTAATCATTATTCAAATACAAACAATAAAAAGACATATTCATGATTGATTTTCATATTAGAAGAAATTTCCAAAAAAATTTAGCACCACATCGGATTTGATTGAAGAAAATTTGTTTGAGGTCATTCCTTATTAGTGCTTGTTAGTGAAAAGAACTCTCTCTCTCTCCCTTAAATAGATATTCATCGAAAAGAAATGACTACTTATCATCTTTGATGCATTTTTTTGGGATTGAGTCATCATTCCATCCGTTTCACTTCCATGCACCCCTTTTGAGTAAAGAACAGCTATAAAATGAACGCTAATTAAAAACTATCTAGAACATTTTCTTTTCTAGGATCCTCCAC
>SNQJ01S0123528.1:16164-32407 GCA_010110895.2 Picea sitchensis
GTGGTCAGATCGTATTATGGGGATCGCTTAAAGGTATACCCACAATGTTGAGTGGAAGCCTTTCAAGTTGATTTCGGGCTAGATACCCTACCCGTACGTTTGGACTGGATTGTTGACTGTACCCATCCAGGGGCTGACTGCGAATTGGTAACCTTAGTGGCCATAATCTTTAGGGTCTTACACAAGGTGACGGTGAAGGGATGTCTCACTATACCTAGAGCAGACATTGGTCAAACTCACTCGGGCTCCTTGGAGGGTAAATCCACAATTACTGCGTGGAATCTTGCACCAGGGTGAAAGTCCGTTAAGCAGGTCACCATTGTAACTGTTCCACCATATCCCCGCCCCTTCTTGACTTGATCACACGACGTTGGATTTCATGACCAACTAGTACGGTCATCGAGAGAAGGTTTTGTTTGCTTGGTTGTGATTCCTAGATTCTATTAGCGTATGCTACTTATTTTCGGTAGTTGGCCATAGATCTTTTCCGCCAACTCTTTTTCACTAACATCGACCCTCCACATCGTTCACGGAGGCTACAGGGACTCCCTCCAAAAAATATGGAAGAGAATACCCCTTTACCCCCTCATTTTATAGAGGAATCTCCTCAATAGAGCGAGGTTCACGACACTATAACCTCCCAAGAAGAAGTTCCCACCTCTTTAGAGAATTTTCAAATTGTTTCAGAGTCTCCGGAGGCTTTTCGCATTCCGGAGGGATATGAGAGACGTGTTCTCCAACTGAATTCAGCTGGTGAATTTGTCATCATCAATTCTTCTGACATTCTGACTGGGCCTCATTCAAACCCTCTATTCGATGACCCCTTTTGGACCGCAGACATTGTTCGAAGTCCACCGTGCATGGTGTGGGATCTTTATGGAACACGAATAGACACCGACGCGCCTATCACCTACACCGTACCTTTAAACCATTTTACCGGTACTACCATTTTTTCAGCCACACCGTCCGTTGGTCCGAACACATCGTCTGTTGGCCCAAGGTCCACTTTTTCTCTCCAGACGGCCCATTCTACAATGGTCCCTCACGTGCCAACTATTCCCGCCGGTAATGCGGTGGTTAGCCAAGATACAATTGGCACACCAATAACACCTAGACCTTCATCATCACTCCCTTTTGGGTATAGAGAATTGAAATCTTCTGCTATCACTACTACCCAAGTTATGCCTGGAAGTTTTATACCTATACAACAACCCAGAGGGACCGATCTTGGTGGCTTTAATCCATTAAGCAGCATCAATCAGTCATCTACATCTAGTTCCCAAATTCCGAGAACTCCACCTCAATCTGGGGGGCATCCTCCCACCAGAGGACAAATTCCATTTGGAGGGCACCCTTATGTTGGGGGGAAACCTCAATCCAGAGCCTACCATCAACCGTATGGACAAAATGTGTCTACCACACCCAATCCATGGAACATCCCTTTTCCAGGAAACCCACATTTCTTGGGGGGACACAATCCTCAAGCTCCACAACAACCTCTTCCCCCTCAAGGGACCCATATATATCCTCCTTATGGACAAATGCCAAATCCGTCTTATAATCCTCAAAACCCATCCAGTTATCCTCCACTCGCACATGTTTCTCAAAAGACCTCAAATCCTATGTACCCTGGTTAACACCAACCTTATACAAGAGGGCCCACTGGTTACAATTATTTGCATAACCCAGTGTATGGTCCTACTGGTGTTCCTATGCCACACAAGTATTACCCACAGGTTAACTGACAGCTACCTTTCCTAGCAACTCTCGACCTTTCAGACTTGTCTCGGTTAATGAATGATCATATTTTTCATTCTCCAGTTTGGCCAGTTATTCCAGCTAAACTTCCTTCTGATATTCCAAAATTCGACGGAAAGTCCGAAGAAGACCCAAACAACCACGTGATGACTTTCCATTTGTGGTGTTCATCCAACTCCCTCCTAGACGATTCTATACGTTTGCATCTTTTCCAATGAACGCTTACGGGTTCGGCAGCAAAGTGGTATATTGAACTACCACGTGCTTCTTTTCACGATTTCAACTCCCTTGCCATGTCCTTCCTCACACACTTCCAACTACCCATACGATATGAAACAGGTACCAAACTATTGACCTCCCTTCGTCAGACAACCTCCGTACATATCTCTGATCATATTCATGAATGGAGACGATGACGAAGGCTAATCAAAGAGGTCATTCCTAACCAATTATTGGCGGAATGGTTCACTAAATCATTGTTACCCCAGATCGCTTGTGATGTTGCTATGGGTGGTGTAGTCACCGAGGAAGAAGCTATTGCTCGAGCTCAGTACTTAGATTTGGTTTATTCACAATCTGGTACTCTATACGAGTTGATACCAAATGCTACCCGCACCACTAATGATCCATCCAAACCATCATCTACTTCGCACGTGGATGGATTCATTGGCTCCATCAAAACCCAATCTACTTCCCAGTCGACTGGAACAACCCAGTGGTCTGCTTCGACGTCTGCTCCCAGTTCGACTGCACCCTCTTCTACCTCCCCTCAAACTCAGGTCTCTGAGGTGAATGCGGTCCAATCAACCCCTTCACAACAACCTGGGTGAAAGAAGAAAGCAAGAAATAAACCAAAGAAAAACAACAGCAATGAACAACCAAAAAATCAACCTCAAACCTCGGTTGCCGAAAAACAACCACAATGGAAACCGAAATTCCCATGTCTCATTTGTGGCGATGATCACTACACTCGAGACTGTCCACATCGCGATGAAGTGGCCAAGATTTTTAAGGGAAATTCACAACCCGCTGTGCTTACCCAACCTTTACCACAGCAGCAATCTTTGGTTTCTCAAACCCCCACTGCAGGGGGCAGTTACAACCAATCCCATGATGAGGCCTCGACAAGTTCCCACATTTACATGTTTAATGGGATTAATCTAACCACTCACACTACGACATATGACACACCGATTAAACTTGATAAGCCGAAGCCCTCTAACGGTTCCTTAACGGACCCGTTACCATCTTCCATTAGTCCTCCATCTGCTAGCCCTCCATCTGGGCTACTTCAGATCTAGAAACCTTCATTTTACTCCATCTTACGCCCTCCTAAGAGAACTATCCAGAAATCTACCTTTAATCCTAGTTCACGGGCTGCCCAAAACTATAACATTGTTGAAGATTTGGCTCAAGCACTGTGTGCTATGTCTTCCTTGGAAGTTCTACAACACTATCCCAGCCAACGTATAACTCTCTTAGCTACCATTGGTGCTTTCGATATTGAGTCATCAAATAACCTCACGTTTAATCTGGATGATCATCAACCTTGACTCTCCCACCAACTAGCTTTTTAGATAGATGTTGTTGTCCACAATCAAAAAATCCACCGAACTATCTTGGATGAGGGAGCCTCTACTTGTGTCATGTCTTTAGCTTGTTGGAAAGGCTTAAAATCACCCACCCTTAACAAATCCCCTACGGTTTTACGCGCTTTTGATGGGCGAGGTTTTCATCCTCACGGACTGTTACAATCTTTAGTCGTTCAGTTGGGCGACAAAACTGTTACTGTTGACGTCGAGGTGGTCGATGCCCCCCTCAATTACAACCTCCTACTTGGAAGAAGTTGGTTCTACGCTATGAATATCGTCGCCTCGTCAGTGTTTTGATGTGTGCAATTCCCCCATCAAGGCAAAATTGTCACTATCGATCAACTAGATTTTTGTACACCCGACGCTCGTGCCCCTGTCACCAACAACATTCCTTTTTTGGGAGACCACCCAGTTACATATGAAAGTGTTGGTGTTGGCTTGTTGAAATATTTTAGCCTTATGGGTACCTTCCCTACACCACTTCCATCCGCCACACATCATATTGCCACCATCAATATGATTTTGACTATGCCTTATCAATATTTGGAATCATCTGACCCTTGGATTCTACCTAGTCCTATGGCATTCGATGTGCTCGGTGACACCATGCCACTTAGCCCAGCCGAGGCCACATACGTAGATATTCAATATGCCTCTCCCTCCCCAAACAACCCACATTTATTGGCACCTGATGCCTACTCGATGTCCTCATGGTTGGATTCCCTATCATCTGCAATCGATTACATTTCTCAAATTTTCCCTTCTAACAAATCTATAATGGAAATGCTCAGTATTGACGAAATACCTTGGGATGATAACCATCATCGATCCTCTTTTCTTCCACATTTGGAAGAAATTCACAAAGACATACACTCTGTCTTCCCTCCTGATGTTACCGATTCTCCACAATCTCCCATCCTCACACAAGATACTCTTTCTGAAGGGAATATGGGTACTATCTCTACTACGATTGTTATTGATATTTTGATCAAAGAAGGCATTATGGAAAACATTAACCTTGGTGCTAATTGCACCCCCGAAGAAGTGGTATCTTACACCGCTCTGTTTAAAGAATTCAGTGATGTCTTCACTTGGAGCTACAAAGAGATGCCAGGAATCGACCCCTCGATTATCGTGCATGAAATCAAGACTTACCCAGGCATGAAACCTGTTCGACAGAAACTCCGCCCGGTTCATCCCAAGAAAATCACAGCCATAAAGGCAGAAGTTGAGAAACTTCTAAAATCTGGCTTTATCTATCCCGTCCCTTTGACAGAATGGGTCTCCAACCTTGTTCCGGTTGCCAAAAAACAAGGGACCATCCGTGTCTGTGTTGATTATCGGGATCTAAATAAGGCTTGTCCAAAGGACAACTACCCTACGCCCTTCATCGACCAGATCATTGATAATTGCATTGGGAGCATAATCTTCTCCTTCATGGATGGTTTTTTCGGGTATAACCAAATTGAAATTTTACCTGCTGATCAACATAAGACCACCTTTATCTGCCCATGGGGAACTTTCACCTATCGAAAGATACCTTTTGGTCTCAAAAATGATGGTGCTACTTTCCAGTGGGCCATGTCGTACGCTTTCCACGATATCAATCATATTGCAGAACCTTACCTCGACGACTTACCTGCCCACTCATCCAATCGATTAGATCACGTTGATCACTTACAGGCTATTTTTCTTCGATGTCAATTTTACCGTATCCGCTTGAACCCACATAAGTGTATTTTTGTTGTCGAATTCGGTCGAATCCTTGGTTTTATTGTCTCTAAAGACGGGATTAGGGTGGATCGCTTAAATATTAAGGTTATTCTAGCCTTACCCCCACCTACTAATTTGACCCAACTCCAAATTTTGCAAGGAAAACAAACTTCCTTCACCGTTTCATTTGCAACTACGTTGAGATAACTAAAGGATTCATGCGGTTGTTGCAGAAAAACACCCCTTTCATCTGGGATGACACCGCTCAACGATCATTTGATGCTCTCAAGCATGCCCTGACCCACGCGCCTTTGTTGCATCCTCCGGAGTATACAAAGGACTACATCCTTTACTTAGCTTCCTCCGCTTCCACTATTGCAATGGTGTTAGTTCAAGAGGACCCTAATGGTGAGGAACATGTGATCTATTACCTGAGCAAGAGTCTATATGGACCCGAACTCCGATATTCGCATGTAGAGAAACTGGCTCTGGCAATCGTTATCGTTGTCCAGAGATTTCGCCATTACATCCTACTATGCACCACCACTGTGATTGCGGACTCAAACCCCATGTACCACGTCCTGACACGTCAAGGGCTCAGGGGAAAATACTCTAAATGGATCATCATCCTTCAGGAATTCGATCTTGAATTTACGAAGTCCAAAGCCAAAAAGTCCCTGGTGTTTGCAGAGCTTATCTGCGATCTCCCCCATGTTGATGAAGACATCGAACATAGAGATTCTCTCCCTGACGAAACTCTTTTCCTCATCAACACCTCTGATCCTTGGTACGGAGACATCCTCCTTTATCTCCAAACCCAACGCTTTCAGCCTAACACTTCCCATGAAGAGCGTCAACGTATTCGCCACCATTCTCGTCGTTATCTTATCATCGGTGACACCTCTTATCGTCGTGGTATTGATACTATCCTTCGACGATGTTTGATTCATGCAGAGACTGAACGTGTTCTGAATGACTGTCACCTTGGAGCCTGTGGCAGTCACCTTTCTGGGATGGCCACAGCCCAAAAAATTCTACGTGACGGCTATTTTTGGCCCTCGATTTTCAAAGATTGTATTGAGGCAGTCAAAAAATGCCCACCCTGCCAAATTTTTAATAACAAGGCACGCACCCACCCTACTACATTGCACCCCATTATCACCATCGCCCCCTTCGCAAAGTGGGGTATCGATTTCATGCAATGTAAGCCTACCTCAGCCGGGGGGCACAGTTATATAATCGTCATCGTCGACTACTTTACAAAATGGGCTGAGGCTATGCCTACCTTTCTGAATGATGCTCGTACTGCAGCTCTGTTTGTTTTTAACCACATCATAACTCGTTTTGGTGTACCACGTGCCATTGTCACTGATCATGGTGCACACTTTAAGAACCAAATGATGAGTGAATTTCATGTCAAGTTGGGTTTTCGCCATGAAAACTCATCCCCATACTATCCTCAGGCCAAGGGACAAGTTGAAGCTATCAACAAGGTCCTCAAAACCATGATTCAACGCATGGTAGGAGAAAATAAGACATCCTGGCATCTACAACTTTTCTTCGCTCTCTGGGTTTACCGTACTTCCGTGAAAACTGCAGCTGGGTTCACTCCTTTCTAGTTAGTGTATGGCATCGAAATCGTTTTACCAATCGAGTGTGAGATTCCATCTTTGAAACTTAAAGTAGAACTCCTACCCCATACTTCTGCCGAGGAAGAATGTTTCTTATATCTGACCAAACTGGATGAAACACATCGTGATGTCGCTCTCGTTAACGAGGCACATCATAAATGGATAAAAAATCAATACGACAAATTCGTCCATCCTCGGACTTTTGCAGAAGGAGACTTAGTCATCATCTATGACCAAGCTCATGACAAACTAGGGACAAGTAAGTTAGAACCTTTGTGGCATGGCCCTTACATTGTGAAACGTGTTCTACACAGAGGCACCTACGAGTTAGTCGATTATGATGGAATTTCCCTAGGGGAACCCCGGAACGGGCTTTACCTTAAAAAGTACTATGCCTAGATCACTTGGCATGTGTACATTGTACATTATTGTATTTTAGTTTGGTGTGTCTGTTTCTTTCACGTACTAGAGGCTTTACCTTTTCCACTCATAACTGTGCCTTGTGTTTTCATGTGCAGATGATGTCTTCCTTTCCTATCTTTGTCGGGTTTGCGGATGGTGCTAGTCGACACACCCAGAACATTGCTTCGGCAGCATGGGTCATTTACCAATTTGATGAGGTGGTGAGTTCAGGAGGTATTTGCTTAGGACCATCGACTAATAACATGGTAGAATATCATGCTGTCATCGAACTTTTGACCCAAGCATGCTCCCTAGGTATCTCTCGTATCATTGTTAACCTAGACTCCCAACTCGTGGTCTATCAACTCAATCATATCTATGCTATTTGTAATCCTATCCTGCTATGTCTCCACCTACAAGTTCACCATCTTGAATGAATATTTCATTATATCGAATACAGACATATTCCACGAGAACTCAACAATGTTTCGGATTCGTTAGCTAATTACATCATGGATCAGTATCTCGCCCATAGATAAGATTTCATAAAAGAAAACAAATTGTACATCACATGTAAATTAAAACACATCACATTAAAGGCATCATCATATACAAATCATTTGGCACTGTAAAAACTCGGAACTGTATATATATACATAGTGTGACTGAAAATGTTTTGATTACATCAAAAAAGTATTTGGAAGAGAAAACTGTTGGGTCTTTACACCCATACAACATCATCTAACAATTCATGCAAAATATACAATCACCAGAGAGACTTTAATCTCCCTGCACTGCATTGTGCTGAGAGTAACATATCACTGCACGCACTACGTGTCTTAGTAGATAATTAACATTCTTTGGCACTCCCACAGTGTGCCTCTGCATATGTAAAGGCACTTCTCTCCTCCGTAGAGGAGGAATGCCCATTGTGAGGCCTTGAAGGTTTCTTTCAACCTCCCGGAGGCCTATCACTGGTGCCCCTGGATCTACTGCAACCGGAGCACCCCCGTGACATCATAATATTGGTATCTCAACCGGGCACACTGCCCCCTTGTGTGCATGTTGAAAACAATATATCCATTAAAAACTCTTCTACGTACCCAAAAAAATATATATACATTAAAAAACTTAAAAAACAAAAACTAGACAAGGTGTTGCTTAGTCTCTCACCTGACGCATCCCAATCTTCCCTCGGGGGTAGAATCAAATCCATGCTCCCGCGAAATTCCACCTCGGCATATAGGAAGTCTTCTATCCAAATATATTGGCGTCTCAGCCAAGCGAAGAAGTCACCGGTGAAACGAAACTCTAACTCTGCCACTAGTGTCGGAGACAGACTAGTCCACCGTTCCATGCGTGGTTCTCCCACTAGTCGTACTGCCAATGCTATCTGAGGATGCATCTGGGGGATGCACTCTAAGAAAAATGATACCAAGAAAGAGTTGTATCCGAACTGTTTCTTCCCCATCCTACACCACGAAACCTGTTCCTTCACATTCCAAAGAAACCCTGTGCTCCAGTTAAACAGTGTTGGCTCCAAACACTGTACGCCATAAGCTACCTGTGATCTCGACGCCAGATGTGTGCTAGTGCTTCCCATCACAATCATGATGGTTAACAAAATAGACTGAAGGGGTAACTCTCTTATATCCTTGATTGGGATTTTACCCCCCACCAATCTTTCTCCTGGGACATAATGACGTGCCAAATACACGCCCACTTGCTCAGGAAGCGCCCTCTGTCTAGAAAAAGATATAGGAACCCCTATTTTCAAGAGGCCAGTCAAGAAATATAATTCTTCCAAATTGATGGTTAGAAGTTGTGTTCTGATCCAAAAACCTTGCTCCGCGACATCCCACAAGCTGATTATGTGCTCAAGCAGAAGAATCTCCTTCTTCATCTTTTGCAATTTGAAGAATTTCAGTAGGCCACAAGCTCTCAACGTGGCCCGCGTGTGAGGACTCTACAAAGCAGCCAAAACATCAATCTCATGCTCTCATTCTTTCCACTCAATCATGGTTGTTGCCGAAATCACCTACAAACAAAAAAAAAACAAAGAATGTCTTTTTCCCATCGTTTTCAATAGAGGCCGATTTGATCTTTTTTGGAGCGACCTAGGGCTTCATTTTGTAATTTAAATACTGCTATGAAAATGAATATTGAACTATGTAATTGAAATAAGGGGAGATGAATATCTACCTGGTCCAAATGGAAAGAGAAATGGTCAACCATAGCTCCGGTATCAAGCGAAACAAGATCCACCTCCAAAGTAAGAATCTCCACTGCTACAAATCCTTATGCAAAATGAAATGGTAAATGAAGATTTTTCTTGTATTACTATTTATAAATTTCCATTTTTTATAAGGTATAGTTATTTATGGGTTTCTCTGACAATATAATGGCTTCACTAAACCTCTGGATTGCAGTTTTGACACCACAGGTTTCCAAGCAGTTCTGATCATTTGTTTACCTTGTCACATCCATGAGCATAGTCTTAGTTCATTTTCAAGCTCGAAAATATGAGAACGCACTAGGTAGACTTTTATCTCTTTTTCAGACCCATATGGACACACGAAAAAGGAACCCCCTGGAGTCATCTTTAAACTCTTTTCAGACTATCTAAATATGAAAAGATCATCAAGTGATCTTGCTTCCTTTCACACTCGTTAAAAGGTTCGAAAGGGCATCTTTCGAGTGGTAGTTTATCTCTTTTTTGGCCTCGTGAGACTAACTGTATGAAAAAGGAACTGAGAGAGTTCTCTTTTAAGTGTTTTTCTAGACTCTATAATCATGAAAAACCTTCGAGTTTTATGTCTTTGGACTCACTAAAACGAACATTGACAGGCCCATACGGGACCGAACCCTTACTTCTTCCAGTTCGTTAAACAAAGGAAGAGGAACTTACCGAAGGTGAGTTATATCGAGCATGTGTTACCCTCCTCGAGCTCGTTAAATCAAAAAGAGGTACTCGTCTATCTGGATGGGGGAAAATTTGAAAGAAGCAAGCCAAGCAGTCTCTTGAGAACATTATCAAGTAATTCTTAGAGTCGCCCTTGAACATGGCACTTTGTCCTTTGCACGCATTATAATCCGCTAAACCTCTGCACTGAGCTAATCCTTTGAGTTTATTTCACTCCTTTGGGTCACCTGACGTAAGTCACATCATCCACTACATCATCAATTTTTGGTCCATGTCATGTTTCTGCTCTCGTGCCTCAGTGTTCAAGGGAAGTATCCGCCTCTAGAGTCAGCCATCACAAATATCTTGTCTCAAAACTCGTGTCATTCCATGTTCATTTGATCTACCAATTACATCTCTATGTCTGCTTCATGTCGTTGATGGGGAATACATCAACGCCCTCCTTCGACGAGCTTATTCCTGTTGACTTTAACACATTATCCAGGAACTAGGCTTAGAAATTAGTTAGTACTTTGGGACCTGCATGCCTCAATGGAAGGCCTCCTCACATTCGACAGTGGGTTTACATCATTTGACCTCTGATCGGATGATTCCACGGATGTTCAACTCCAGCTCATCCATTCACATTCGTTGGAATGTACTAGGGTACCTTGGGAATCATTGACATTACTGGTGATCTCCCTCCGCTTGTTAACAGTTTACATCATTGACCGGTAATCAAGTGGTTTATGCCATGTTCGACATCAGAACATCTATTCACATGGTTAGATTCGTACTACATCAGGATCGGTAAGAAGACCTTGGGTTGAGTGATCACTCTCATATGTACTTTTCCCAGGTTGCGAAGGAGTTTCTCTTGAGCAATGGCACATACACTCTTACATAGATCCACTTTGTATTGGTCATGGCTATGTCTTGTCATCTCATAGATCCACTGTGTATTCTTCGTGGCTACGATCAGTTTAGGTCATCAGAGTATAGATCCACACTGTATCCTCGGTGGTTATACCTTTTTATCAATACAATTATGGATTCACAGTGCATTTTATGGCGGCCATATCTTGCAAGTCTTGATCACCCAAGCATAGGTATGCCTGCCTTGGGTTTTGAAACGTGTCATATTTGTTGGATGTTTGTGTGCAGCTTCTGTCGGGTTCTCTGCGTCTATACCCTTGCTTGAAATTATACAAATCATTTCAGTTATCAGTTCTCATCTTCTAACTTCATACTTTGGGGGGCAATCTATTACACATCAACATTACTCGCTTTGATAAGTGTCACATGTTGCTCACAACTGTCGCAAGTGTCGCATGTTGTTCACAAGTGTCACAAATGTCAAGCAAAGCATACTGCCACAATGATGACACTAAGGAGACCCTTAGAATACCTCAAACACCTAATTTGGAGGAAGAGGGATGGTTAACTGAAGTCAGGTATCTCTTGCCACCTGAAAGAAGCTTTCAAACTAAGGTTTTAGAAGAGAGCGCTCCCCTACATCACCCTTAGGAGCACTGGCGCTCCCCTATAAGGTGTTAGGGAGCGTTATAACACTAAACTGCCCCTCTGAAGGAGCATTATAGATCTTTAGAGCACTGGCACCCCCCTGAAGCCTACTAGGGAGCGCTATAGCGCCCTGATGCCCCTTTTGAGGGAGCGTTGTCTAATCTGGGTAGCAGTTGATCTGTTGAGGAGAATAAGGGGAGGATCTTTCAATCTTGGAAGGTAGTTGCATTTGAGTTCCTGGTTCAGCCATGATCTTAGGAGAAGATCCTTGGTTTAAGGAGGGAAATCCTCAACTTACACTAAAGATACCTCAAGAGGTTAAGCCTCTCTAAACCTATATAAACAAGCTCTATCATGGTGTAAAAGGGGGGAAGAATTGGAAGCATGAAACCTATGATCTCATAGGAAACATACAGTGAACTGGAGGAAAGTAATCACTAAAGTTGTTGTCATCTAGATCGTGGATCTTTCGATCAAGGGTTAGACAAAGGGGACTTGACGAAGCTGTCGCATTCGCATCTACGGTTGTAAGCTACTTCTATCATTGTTCTCATTAATATGACACGCTTGGCCTGTTTCTTTCTAGTTTTTGTTTAACCTCACATGAACTTGTCTATAATAGATATATCTATTTCAAGTTAGTATCAATAGAGTAGGAAGTGGTTGTACTATTGTTTGTCTACAGGGCTCATCGAGGAGCGAAATATTGGAGCTCAACTCGGAGCGTGCAGGGACAAACGCCGGTAAAAGGTACTTATTTTCTCCGTCCTCCTCATGCATTAGTTTGTATAGATCTGAAAGGAAGTCAGTGTCCATGTTAAGCTCTTTTGTCTTAAGAGTTAAGAGTCTAGCTCTCAAGAGGAGATCTACTTGTCCGCAGGGAGATTTTCCTTCAACACCTTGCATACCCTATCTTGGGTCTTGCAAGCAGTTCGAAACAGATTGTTTCTCTGAACTATATTTTCCATCTACCTCTCTGGCTTCAAGAGAATTTTCCTCATCATTAAGGATATTCTGCCTTCTACATCTTCTGCCTCAACATTTCTCCTTTGCTCTTCTGAAATGTGAACTTCCCCTCCTCCATCTCTTTTTCTGTCAGGACATTCATAAAACTTTTGTCCGATCTTTCCACAGACAAAACACTTTATATCACCTCCTCTACCTCTTCCTCTTCCTCTGGCTCGTGAAAAAGTGTTCCTATCGACATATTGTCTCCCCTATGAGCTTCCTCCTCTTTCAGGGTGAGTGTGAGGTTTCTTTTCTTCATCCTTGGGCTTCTGAGATCTGTGCTTTGCCTTTTCTCTGACTTCTACCTCTTCCTCTTTGACCTTGCTTTCGGGTTAATTTTTCTTCATCCTTTAAAGCCATTTGATAATCATCTTCTACATTTATGATCGTTACCATGCTCATCTCATATTGAATGTCATATCTTAGACCATTCATGTATATAGCGACCTTTTCATCATCACTCTCATGATGACCTGCTTTGATGTTTATCCTATAGAACTCTTCAGTGTATTCTTTCACTGTCATTCCTTTCTGTCTCAAATTTTTCATTCTTTGAAACAGATTAATTTGGTAATCTCTGGGTATAAACTTGGATTTCATCTTTGCAACCATTATGTTCTAGTTTTTTATTCTTTGTTTGCCTTTGCAACGCCTATCAGCCTACAGTTCATCCCACCACAGTGTTGCATGCCCTTTAAGTCTAGTGACAACATGTTTAACTTTCTTATATTATGTGACATCCTCATAGTCGAAGTATTTATCTAGAGCTCTAAACCAATCTAGTAGCTCCTCAACATTTAAATTTCCTTCATACATCGTAATGTCCATTTTTTCTCTACAACCTATCCTTGCAACAGCTCTAAATAGACATTCTTCTACAGCATCTTAGAGTGCAACTTCTTCTTCACCAGCTCTAGCCTCATTTTCACTTTCAGCCTCACTAACATATCCAACTTCAGTTGTTTGTCTCTGTGTTGTCTCTATAGCATCCATTCGAGCACGGAGTTCTCTCATTTCCCTTTCCACAGCTGGATCGGGCATATCTCTTTCTCTCCTTCTTGGCAACATTATGTAAATCTGTTCCTTGCAAAATTCGAATCACAACTTGCCTTCTGTCTCTTTTTTTTTCTACAGAAACAATTATGGTAGGCTCTTATACCACCTGACGCAAACCCCCTACCTCAGTAGGTTTTGCTTGACCTCTCGGTCTAAGAATCGTTCTTTTATCCCCCTCTTGAGTCGGGTTGACTCCTTGATTCCTCACGGGAGCCTACAACACACGATTGTTTAACCACATGTCCTTCTTCTGAGTTACGCACGTGTGAGCAAGCACTAAGTGCCAACCCTTACCCACGTTCCCAACCGATATGACCACAACTTTTACCCGAATAGGGAATTTGGGTTTTGCGACTTTGTGAACCTAGTGTGAGTCTCTCTATGACTCCTTCAACTCTCAAACTTGAAAGGGATAATGGGCTCTCAGCTCCTCCCTTGATTTTTTATGATGTGACCTTTGACTGCGACCTGGGGCCCAAATCTTTCGGCACTTTGGGATTTTGCGTATCGACGACTTGAAATGCAACACCACTACCTTCACCGATAGTCGATATCATGATAAATCTTCATCGTTGATCAATGGTTATGCACCCTCCACGATCTGATGGTCCTAATTCTTTCAGGCTTCACGATTCAAGGATTCACAACCCTCGACCCTGAGTTACAAACTTCTTACTATCGAATTCTGAAATGACGAAAATCTAACACAAGATAAATGGCTCTCGTTGATCCAGATCCAATGGTTAATCTCCCTCCAGAGCCTACAAATGTTTAAGGACTCTCAGCCTTAAACCTTCCATTGATCAACAAGATCCAATGGTTCACAGAACTTCAGTGATTCTCCCTGAAGTTCAACTATCCATTCATACTTCACAAAGTCTCCAGCCCAAACACCTTGGAGTCTTTTCTCCTAAACTTGGCTCTCTGCGGGGTGACATCAACCCTCGTTCCTCCTTCGAACTTCGGGTGTCTATCCTTCCTGAGCTTTCACTTACAAACTCAAGGATTTCTAAATGGATTCTTGCACGCACTCCTTGCGGCATTCACAATAACCTCTGGTTATTGAACCTCCAACTTTGTGCACCCCTTGCAACAGCAGTTCTTCAATCTTTCCCCAAGTTGATGAATTCTAAGACTTTTACCGGCTTGCACATGCCTTGCACGGCTCTATGTTATCCTTGCACCTTTATGGGTATGAGAACAATGATATCCCTCTTGATCTTTCTGAGGTAAAACTTAGAAACTCGTCACGCACTCCTTCCAGACCTTCACTGCACTCCTTCCAGACCTTCACTGCACTCCTTGCAGGGATTCTCAGGAAGAGAAACAATTGAAACTCATAATTCTCCTCTCAGAGACTTCATTCATTCAACATGAAATCATGCATATGAACACAACATTGAAACACATGCATAATAGAGGAATAAAACAACTGTAAACATACATTCAACGATTGTGAACAATTACCATGACGACACCATGAAATGGGATCAAAGCATTCTTATATTAATTCATGTTCTCCTGTACACGATTTCAATAGCAACTGCTATTTACTTATACAACCTTCTAAAATCTTTGTTCTTCTTCCCTCCTAGTCTTACAACTAAAAATATATATATTACATGCGAGGGTGTCTTTCACGAGTTTTCCCTCCTACATCTCTAAGTTATCTAGTCAGAATTAAAAGATGCAACTACTTTTCATTCATTACAAATAAATTCCCCCTTATTCGACAGATGAGAGAAATGATCATGATCTGTATTACAATCCCCCAAAACATAAATGCATTTACGTCCTCCTAGCTATTACATTAATTCTTCCTTCTTTTAAATTCAAAATTCCCCAAAACGTGTGCTAGTGCATTTTTAGTTGTCCTCTGCCTTCATGATTCCTTCGTTGTCTCGCTTACGATGATCCTACATCAAGAGGACTCCTTTTGACTAGACCATCGGGGAAACAAGTAGAACAGACTCCCGACAAGGGTAATGGAGACATAGAAGATCTACAATGCATGGTTAAGAAATTATCAAATGAGATGATAAGTATAAAGAGAAACACAGGGGAGGAAACCAAGGCCAAAGGCCCTATAAGACTTTTTTTAAAAGGAACCCACCATTCAAGGCGATTGAACCTCCCTCAGCTAACTTAAATATCAATATAGGGAATGTCACATCTGATTCTTTTTGTACGTATCACCAGGAAAACCACTCTGAAAGAGACTTCCCTCAATGGGTGCATGCCATGAATTTGATGGAAAATCGGTTTCTAGAAAAAGTCTCCCTGACCGAACAAGTGAGAAGCTTAGTTATGAATATTTCCGACCAAAAAGAGATTGATCCACCACAATATACAACCATGCTGATATGGGATCCCGAACTAATCATGCCTTTCGACGACCTGTGTGAGTCTCAAGAACCACTCGTCGAGGTCTCGGTAGTGCAGACATGCAGTAAAGGTCCACCTGTCTCAAAAGACATCGTTGCTACCAAAACTTTAAGGAATAAGACAAATCCCGATCACCCGAAAGAACCTTTTGCTCCCAGTAAAAAACCTATAAGCATCCATGTTGAAAAGTCAACAAGAAACATGTGTCTAATTTAGTTTTCCCTTAATTAAATTAGACAATAAATATTAATCTATTATCTCATTCATAACTG
>SNQJ01S0123528.1:32417-52863 GCA_010110895.2 Picea sitchensis
TAACTAAGTGATTTGGAATTGTAACAGAATTATAAGTGTAGTTAAGTGAGTTAATATCAGTTGTACTAGTTGTAACTAAACATGCACTAGTGAGAGTTCAGTTAATCAAGGAACTCACATGCAACTGAAGATTCGCCACGGTTAACTACATGCATGTCAGTTCCAATGGAGATATAGTTGAGATAACAGGTGAAAGGGACAATTTGGCTATCAGTTTTGATTTGTTCACACATGCAGTGAATATGCTTATGATCATGTACAAATGAGGCAATTGTATTCATTCGATTCATTATGAGGATTCGGATTGCAGAGTTTGTGCAGAGGAGGCGGGTTGTCTGGACACAAGAATTGGCGCATGTATTTGCTAATTTGTGTATGACAGTGTGAGACGATTGTATTGTACTGAGAGCTCTTGGATTAGAGTTTTGTATGAGATTGTTTCATGCTTCATGATATACATAATATATGATAGTGAGGTTTTTAGCTTTACGCTTTCCCGATAAAAAAATTGTGTTGTGTGTTATTGATATTTCACTTTGTGCATTGTAGTTGTGATCGTGGTTTAATTGCTTCCACAATAATAATAGTAGAAGCGATTTTGTATTTAACAAGTGGCGGAAATTGTTAGATCAGGAGAATCGCAGGAATACATTAATTTGTATTGAAATTTCTACAATCCATACCCGAGAATCACCCAAACTGGATTACAATGTAGTGGAAGATTTGAAGAAGTTAAGGGCTAACATATCAATCATGGACATATGCAAGATCCCTCAATAGAAGGACTTCCTGCTACAAGATTTGAACTCAGTATAAGACTCTACGAATGGCAATGGTCAGGGAAGAAATCTAGCTTCCACAGACCCAGTAAATAAACCGACCGTGAATACCTATTCAAAAGATAAGAAGGGAAAGCCTTTTGTCCCACCTCTCCTCTTAACGTTCAAAGTTTTCAATAGGAACTTCCATAATTGTTTGGTGGATTCAGGAGCATCTTCCAACGTTATGCCCTTGTCTATTTGCAAAAAATTAAATGTTGTTCCTCTACAAAGTGATAAACATGTGATACAGCTAGACAGGACCCAGGTCAAAGTCATGGGGGAACTCAGAGATGTAATGATCAAAATAGTGACACATCCTACATGTGTACAAGTGATTTTCATCATCATAGTAGAAATCCTAGAGGCCTATGGGTTATTACTAAGTCGAGATTGGTCTGAGAAGTTAAATGGGTACTTTAACATGGACTGGGCACACCTTTGGCTACCACTGAAGGGATACAATAATATGATCAGAATCAATAGGGAGAGATATCTAAAACATACGGTCACTGATCTAGAAACCCTGAATGAACCCTCATCCATAGATTTCCCCATGCTAGGAAATTATTCCTATGATTCCCACTTCAAAAATTGTTCCCCTTGTCTTATCTAATGTCCCTCTCACTCAAAACTCTGAAATGGTTTTTCAAGAGAAATCGCCAATACCAACAGAAGACACTCTCTTCTGTCAATACCATGTGTTAGAAATTACATAACAAATGATAGGAGAGCTAGGAAGTAATAAGGAAGAATAAAAGGGTGATTTTCGTTCACGAATTTGGACCATATACTTTGATGGAACTAAATCGTAGGAGGGATCAGGGGCAGGGTGCATCCTCATTGATCCAAAAGGTAAATGTCATTTCCTGTCCTGTAGACTAGAATTCTAATGCACCAATAAAACCACCGAGTATGAAGCTCTAGTACAAGGGTTGAATAAATCCATAGACTTGAACGTCAAAGAATTGAAAGTTTTTGGGGACTCAGAGATTATTGTTAGACAAGTAAGGAATAATATACATTGCAATTCCCTACACCTAAAGAATTATCAACAGAAAGTGCATAGGTTAATGGAGCATTTTAAGGATTTCAATATTACCACGATCCCCAGAGAAAAGAACATCCGTGTTGATTCCCTGGCCACGGCTGCTTCAAGGTTTTCGCCTCTAGAAGACTATGAAGCCTCTCGATTCACTATGGAACTACTCTACAAACCATCGGTGCCTAACAATATCTCTAATTGGAAAGTATTTGAAGGAGATGAATAGATCATGAACTTCCTGACTAACCAAGACAATTTCAAATATTTTTCCATTAACGATGAGGTATTCCAGGAGCAAGCGAAAGAAACTGATCCTCAAATAGGCTATCCTATTGACAGATCGAAATCTCACACCATCCCGAAGGGGATAGATAATCTAGAAAATCTGTTTGACCTGAAAGAACACTTTAGGGGGCCTAAGAATACAAAGATCGGTAGCTCTTGTCCCCTGCATGAAACTGTAAACCTTAGAACCCAGGAAAATCCAAATAATGTGAATCTCGTCAAGACCATATCTAAAGAGGAAAGAAAGGCTTATCTCAAACTGTTCAGACAATATCAAGATGTCTTCGCATGATCCTACCGAGACCTGGAAACCTACGACACCCAGATCATTCAACACACTATACCATTGAAACCTGAAGTGAAACCTTTCCAAAAAAAGATATGAAAGTATCATCCATCCTTGGAACCTCTCATGCATTAGGAATTAAAGAAACTTTTAGGTGCCAAGATCATTTTCCAGGTCGGGCATTACGCATGGGTAGCAAATTTGGTTCTTATGAGGAAAACATTTGGAGAAATTAGCTTATGCGTAGATTTTAGAAACCTCAACAGAGCTTTAGAAAAGGAAAATTACCCAGTCCCGCCAATGGATAAACTCCTATAGACCGTGTCTGGCTCAGATATTTTCTCCCTACTAGACAATTTCTCAGGTTACAATCAATTTCTGGTTTCAGAGGAGGATCATTTAAAAACTACCTTCTGAACCAAGTGGGGAACCTTCGATTATAAACGCATTCCCTTTGGGTTAATCAATATAGGAGAGACCTTCCAAAGGGCCATGGACATAGCATTTCAAGGATTAATAATCAAGTGTGTGGTAGTGTATCTAGACGACGTAATTATGTATTCAAAGAATAGAGAAGAACACATTCAACACTTAACTTAGATTTTTGAAAGGTGTAGGAAATACAGTATATCCTTAAATATAAAGAAAACTATTTTTGACGTCGAGGAAGGCAAGTTGTTAGGTCATATTATATCTCAAGTAGGTGTTCACATAGACACAGAAAGGATTAAATCCATAGCTCAACTCACATTGCCCCATAACAAGAAATTTATGCAATCCTTTTTCGGGCAAATCAATTTTGTGAGGAAATTCACTCCCGATTTCGCAGAAATCATCAAACCCTTACAAAAGATGATTCACAAAGATGTCGAATTTAAGTGGGATGATGAACGAAAGGATTCTTTCAGCAATATTCAAACTCCTATATCACGGGCCCATGTGCTACGAAGTCCCGATTTCAATAGGGATTTCTTCCTCTATACTTTCGCCTCCAACTAGTCGTTAGCTGGAGTATTGACTCAGAAGGATGATGATAACAATGAGTCCTTGGTGTCATTCATGATCACTAATCTCCAGGGAGCCAAACTAAACTATCCTATTGTTGATAAACAGGCCTACGCGATATACAAGGTAGTAAAATAGTTCAGGTCTTACATCCTCAAGAACCACACCAAAGTGATTGTGCCTCACCCTGCAGTCCAATCCTTGTTTACTCAGCAAGAGATGGGGTAAATAAGAGGGAAATAGATGGAAGTGGTCTAAGAATTTGATCTAGATATAAAACCTGCCAAACTAGTTAAAGGGCAAGGGTTGTGCAAACTCACAGCTGAAGCTCGTGACCAAGCAAATGAATATTTTGGATAGTAGAATGAAATGGAATTATGGTTTGGTGAAGCTTCATACATTTCCCCAGGGTCGGAGTCTTGGTATGAGAATTTAACTTATCTCCTATACCACAAAACTTGTCTAGAAAATCTCAACCCGAGAGAAAGGAGAGCTCTCAGGTTAAAATATGCACAATATCGCCTCATAAATTCAGTACTCTTTCGGATTAACTATGATGGGGTATTCTTAACTATGAAGACGCAGACAAAGTTCTGAAGGAGCTCCATGATGGCCCTACCAGTGGACATTTCGCGGGAAACACCACCGCTCATAAGATACTGAGAGTAGGCTATTATTGGCCCGCCTTATTCAAATATGCTCACACCTACGTTAGGAATTGTAAAACTTGTCAAATAAGCGCTGAGAGAGAGAAGAGGGCAAAAATCCCCCTCTAACTAGTGACTGTCTCTAGGCCTTTTGAGAAATGGGGGTTGGATATGATAGGATAAATTACACCCAGTTCCTCGAAACAACACAAGTATATACTTGTTGCCACCAATTATCTCTCAAAGTAGGTAGAGGTCGTCCCTCTGACTCACATAAATGAGAAGGTGGTGATCGAATTCATAGAACAACAGTTGATCACAGGGTTTGGTGTCCCTTCTTTTCTATTTTTTGATAATGCAACTTATTTTTCTTCCACTCTATGGATAGATTTTTCTCTAGACAAAGGAATAATAATTAGGAACTCTTCAAATTATTGTCCAAGGGGAAACAGGATGGCAGAATCAACCAATAAGAACCTAGTGAGAATATTAAAAAAGACGGTTGCGGGTAACCAGAGGAATTGGCATAATCTACTCCATAACACTATATGGGATGATAAGGTCACACCCAAGGAAGCTATAGGAAATTCTCTGTACTTCCTGGTTTATGGACAGGAATCCATTCTCCTAAATGGGATTTATCTTCCATCTCTTCAACTAACTCAACACACCCTAAAATGTCTATGTAAAATTTCACTTTTTGGGTACCACTTGATCTTTTGGCATTGTCTGATAGGAAAAATGTGTCCTTTTCTTATCATTTTTTATTCTCATTAAGTCTTTAAAATATTGCTTGGACATACGAAAATCATTAACTTAAAAGACTAGTATCTAAATTAGAAAAATGACAGTCAAACTTTTCCTGGGTGTGCTTAAGGAATTGGGCATCGAAAAGGATTCAGTGTGAAATAAAACACTAGAGAGAACCAAAGTTGCGGAGCCTCGATCTTCGTTGGTGTTGGCGAACAGACGTTTTCTTTCATGAAAGAGATTCACCAAGGATATTGTCGATGATCGGTTCTCTCAACATCGGCGAAAGGTTGAAAGAATAAGCATTGAATGAAAATGAAATAATATGCGTTGATCGCCGACTTCCAAAACATTTTCGGTATTGGGAGTTTCAAAAGACGATAACACACAAAGAAACTACGTGCTAATTTTATTTTTTGAACGTCGATCCCCGATACTCACCCGGCATCGGCAGTCACAATATCTAGCTCAATTTAACGCATTCGATGTAAATGAAGTCCTGAGTGCAACCCTTACCCACGAGTTGAGTTCTAGGTTTTATTTAATGAGACTCGAGTCAGTGGCGCCACGTCAGCATCAATCAGCATCAGAAGTTTCTAAAGGAAAATATCAACGAACTTACAAAACAACTCAGATTAACAATAATTATAAAATCACATAATTCATGAGAAGCTTAGATAAGAACACGGTAGATTTACATGCAAAGAGGAAAACACGATACATTCAACTGTTATGACTAGAATCCTTCTAGGAAAAAAAATTCAAAATTTCATATATTAAGGTTCCCGCTGGGCTTAGGTTACATACAATAAACACCACCAACACCTTGGCCAACCGACCCGATTACATTAAGAACGTGAAAATTATCACAACAAACGGGGAAAACTATCAAAAAATATGTCACTTCTGAGAATACAAAACAAGGGTCTGCCCATCATGTCTCTCCTGCACATGGACCTTCTCCTGAACTACTTTGTGCGCCTTTTAGTGTTTTCATGTTCTTCTCCTCCATCATCCTCTGCGCTTCGCGCAGATGCACGATCGTATCTTGTGCTTCTTGAATATGTATCTTGAGCCAATTTGTGCTTCCTTCGTGACCTTGTGGTGTTGATACCTCCTGCTTCTTCACCGCCAGTTGTCTCCACAATTCTCTATTTTCTTCATAAAGTTCAGCTATGGCGAGTTATGCATGCTCCAGCTTCTGATTGGGGCTTTCAACGTTAGAACCCGATGCCTTTATCCTTCGCATTCATATCCCGCTTCCTCGACTGGTACTCCCGACAGGCTCTAGCCAGGTAGCATGCATTATGAACTCCTCATCGGTCAGATCTACACTCAGCTCAGTCAGTATGTGGCTTCCTCCTACTTCCTTACTTTTTTTGGGCCTTCCCCTCCTCCACGGTGTCTTCTTTTGAGAGGGCATGGCCTCCAGCATGTGTCCTTCAAACGTAATTTTCTCCACTTTGACCTCCGCTTGAGGAGATGACATCGTTTCCGAGCGAAGGTAGGGACCTCCTTTTGAAACCTCAGAGACACTCGATGCTAATAAGAAAGAGTCTGAGGCATGTTGGGGTTCAGACCTAGCGCTTCGGCTGCCTCGCAAACCCCATCTTGTGTTTGGAGGGGATCCCATGGTGCGACAGCGTATGTGCTTAGACGTCCATGAATGGATAAAAGGGCCACGACACAAAGTTTGATAAAATTGAACTCGCAAGACCAGTCGCTACTAGTATACAAACTCGGTTGATGCATAGAACCCACATAGAACATCTAGAAATTATAGCAGAGAGGGGCAACAAGACAGAAAGTGCCAAGGAACACTCATGCATTGTGACAGGATGTTCTGAAGAATTAACACGTCATGTTTTCACAACGGATATGATCCAGGATGTATGAAATGTAGCCGATAGGAGTTGTAGAGAATATATAGTACGATTATTCCAAACTCTTTAATCTTCCCAGCCTCCATTATTATCAAATGATGGTTGACACACTTGGTGATACGGCTTCTGGAGTAACAACTTGCCTCGAGATGAGGAATTTAACGACTTCCTTTATTATGGTATCTGACCTTTTTGGATCTAATGCACACTTTCGGCACACGTTCAACTCTGGCATCCTTTCCCGACCCCAAGGGGAAACCGACCATTAGAATAGATTTGACGCTCGTATCTATCATACTTGATCTACCATGTTATGGCACGTGGATGTAACTCATCTAAACTAAAGAGGAGCGACGGCACGGACAGATACTTTACAGGTCATTCAAAAGGTTACTCGGATCATGTAAGTATTTAACAATCCAGACTATCAATCTCTACAGGTACGCACCAGTTTTTTTTTCCACTTACATATTCCTATGATTTGCCTGATAAGTAATTTCTAAACAATTTCGATCCCTATTGTAGGAAGCATCCCTCCGACTACTGAACAAATTTCTCTCTATAACCTCACCAAGGAACCTGAAGAAAACATTGGGGTAAATTCAACGAAGCAATGAAGGATATAGGATTCCCCGAGTTCGGCGACCCCGACAACTTCATCAAATTATGCGACAGAGTCGGATCGTNCGTATTGGTCCAATAGACGCTCTTCCGATCTATTGGACCAATACGAACGGCGACCCCGACAACTTCATCAAATTATGCGACAGAGTCGGATCGTATGCCAACTAGGATTCACTATGGGATGAAGAGCTATCCAAGGTGACCAATACGTCGCCAGGACAAGTGCAAATATTTAGAGAACATCCAGCGAAGGCTCAATTTGTGCTACAGCAGTTGAACACACGTCTTGTGAAGTATCGGGTGTATGCAATAGAGATCAGAGGATTTTACACATCTCCGATGGAACATCACAGATTCCCATGGGCCCAAACCTGTGAAGAACTGTTTATCAATTGGTCTGAGTATGAGAAAAGTCATCCTTTCAAAGTGATATCCCGAGTTGTCTATTAAAGTAACTGTTAGAAGAGGATGCCATGTGGCAAATTTTGTTTTGTTCAAACTACATTTAGTCATTATTTTCAGCTATATTTTATGTTATAAATAAGAACATCGACCAATTAGTTAGGGTTCGATGGTTGTTGCAAGAAATATTTCTTTATGGTTGTTAAGAATTATTTTGAAGCTTCTTTGAATTGAGAAGTCCTTATGGACCAAAGACAAGTTATTTTCATCAACTGCATGTGTGATTGGACGCGGAGAAGAACTATTTCCTATCTTGTTTCATGAATGATGTTGTAATGAGTAAGAGCAATTAATTATGTTGTCAAGTTATCTGGTGCAATGTTTTGTTATTCTTTGCTTTAATGATGAAGACGAATCGTTGTGTTATTATGTGATGAATGATTATTGTAGATGAATTATTTTTCCTTTCATTATCTTATTTGCATATGTGTTTTCTTTTTGGTAATTAGTATCTCAAACAGTAATTGGATGCTCACATGGTTAATGTATTAGTACTAGGCAGGTGGTGTAAAATCGTTATCTGCATGCTTGAGTAGTGGGTTATCCCAAGTTCAGCCTCTTCCCCTTAGTTAAGATTAATTATATTTTTATTGCCAAGTTGGTTTATACTGACTTACATCTCATATCTGTCCCACCCAAGAGAAAATACAAGAAAGAGAGAGTTCCAACTGAAGGAAGAGCCTTCACAAGAAAACGTAAAGCCCATCGGTAATTTTTCCAGATCACAATATCTGGAGAACCATTCCACTTAAAACACTACAGAGTCTAATTGGACCTCGGTGGCAAGTTTGGTTCCTATTGTTGAATCAAGGGATTTAAGACCCATCAACAGTACCCAAAGAGTAAAAAATTGACAAGATTTTTAGGGTGTGTTGAGTTCTCAACACAATGTTCACATAAATGAAGGGCATAGCAGGAGAGCTAGGTGAAATTAATATACCACTTAGAGTTGGGGCAAGACCAATCAGACAGCAACCATACAGACTTAATCTGATATATAAGCAAAAATTCATAGCTGATATCGATAGGATGCTGGAAGATGGAATCATAGACCCTATGGAAGAATTAGAATGGATAAGTTCGATGGTAGTTTAGGAGAAAAAACAAGGTGGAATAAAAATACACGTCGACTTGTGGAATTTGGATGGTGCATGCCTACATGACCCATTCCCTACACCCTTCATAGACAAGGTGTTGGAGAACATAGGAGGATAGGAAGTTGATTCATTCATCGATGGATTTTCAGGATACCATCAGATCAAGATAGCACCGGAAGACAAATACAAGACCACTTTTTCTACAGAATGGGGATCCTACTAGTACACAGTCATGTCGTTTAGACTGAAGAATGCACCAGAAATATTTTCCAGAGTAGTCATAGTTGCATTTAAACAATTTATCCACCAGTTTCTAGAGTTATACTTGGATGATTGGATAGTCTATAGCCTGCTGAAATACCATGTAGAGTTCTTACAGCTAATGTTAGAAAGATGTAGGTAGTGCTAGATATCATTAAATATCAAGAAGTGCATCTTCAGAACACCTTTTGGGATACTATTGGGCCATATAGTATGCAAGCAAGGTTTACTAGTAGATCCTGCCAAAATTATCGCAATCGTTAACCTGCCACCACCAAAAAAAGTTCGTCAAATAAGAGTGACATTGGGACACACAGGATACTACAGAAAATTTATAAAAGGGTACGCGTAGATCACCACGCCAATGAAGAAAATTTTAAGGAAAGACACAAAGTTCCAGTATAATAAGGATTGTCTACATAGTCTGGATACGCTAAAAGAAAAAATGGTCACCACGCCAATACTAGTATTCTCATACTGGGAGAAGGCATTTCGTGTACATGTAGATGCATCAGCCATAGAACTTGGAGTTACTCTAGCAAAACCAAGAGCAGGAGAATTGGATCATCCTATAGCATTTGCTAGTAGAAAACTGTCAGAATCGGAGCAGAACTACAACACTACAGAGAGGGAAGGCCTAGCTATGGTCTACGCACTTCAGAATTTTAGACACTACCTATTAGGGAAACATTTTAAGATATTCATAGATCATTTAGCGCTTAAATACCTAATCAACAAGCCAGTGTTGGGGGGAGAATTTGCAGATGGCTATTGTTGTTTCAAGAATTTGATTTTGAAGTAATAGTTAAACCAGGGAAGTTGAATGTAGGACCAGATCACATATCAAGGATCATTAATGGAGAAGAACCTACAAATATAGAGGAAAAATTTTCGGACACACAGTTATTTTCAGTCCAAATCGTCGATGAATACTTCACAGACATTATCCAGTACTTCAGTACAGGGAATGCACCACAAAAATATAGCACTGCGCAGAAGAAAAACGTAGTAGTCTGGGATGCATACTATCAGCTAATTGCAAGACACTTATACAAAATGGGCCCAGAAAGCATCTTTAGAATATGTGTGCTTGAACATGAAAGACCAAGGATTTTAGCAGAAGCCATGAGGGAATAATAGGAGGACATTATGCAGGAAAATATACCCTGCAGAAGGTATTCCGTGCAAGACTATGGTGGTCGACCATTCATAGAGACTCAAAAGAATAATTCCAGAAATGTGATGTATGTCAAAGGGTTGGTAAACCGAATAAAAGGAGTGAGATGCCTCTGCGACCATAGGTAACTTTGCAGGTATTCGACAAATGGGAAAAAAAATTGAGGGACCAATTAACCCACCCGCCAAGAGGATAGGAGCAAGGTACATTATCACCGTGACATAATACCTGACAAGATGGGAGGAAGCAGCACCAATCAAAGATTGCAGTGCAGAGACAACAACACACTTCCTGTTTGAGCAAGTGATCACTAGATTTGGTTGCCCAAGGATTTTGATGAGTGACCAAGGCACTCACTTCATTAACAATACTATTAAGTCTATGACTGAGGAATTTGAAGTCCATCACCAAAAGAGTACACCATATCATCCACAAGCAAATGGAACAATAGAAGCCTTTAAAAAAATCCTTGAAAATGCACTCACGAATATTTGTAACGTTAATAGGGATTATTAGGACCTAAAAATACTAGCAGTATTGTGGGCATACAGGACCACATGCAATAAATTGACAAGACACGCACCATTCAGATTGGTATATGGACACGAAGTAGTGGTGCCATTAGAATTTTTGGTACCCAGCCTGCGCGTAGCAGTGATTATGAACATGAAAGAATGAGGCGCAGTACAGGATAGGTTGAATCAACTGATCATCATGGAGAAAGATAGGATTCTAGTAGGGTTCCACCAAGAATTTCATAAGGAAAGAGACAAATATTGGCATGAAAAACATATCAAGAGTAAAACTTTCAAGGAAGGAGACTTGGTGTTGATGTATGACAGTAAATCCCTTCAACACCCAGGAAAACTCATAATGCACTGGTTAGAACCATACGAAGTAAAAACTGTCACGAATGAGGGAGTTTTACATTTGAAGGACTTAGGCGACAAAAAACTCAGAGGGATGATCAATGGGAGCCGACTGAAGTTGTACAAGGACAGTCGACCACCCACAACTTGAAAGTCACTGCGTAGTAAAAAAAAGAGAGAGAGAAGAGACATAGTGTAGAACATCAAAAGGTAACAACAGAGGCATAGTGCACCAAAATAAGAAGGAGAACACACGCTCGGTAATGTTATCACGTTGGATACAAGGCCAATGGTCACTACAGAGCGGAAACAAGAAGGAAAGGAAGATATGGAAAAAGAAGCACCAATTGACGGCGGCTATCGGAATTGAATGCCAGAAAAAACTGACGGGATGCCGCATTAATCATGCCAACTGGCGACGGCAAGGGAAATCAATGGCAAGGATGAAGGAATCGGCAATTCAATTAAAGCATAATCATGGTAACGTTTCCTAAAAGATTCACACGATGCTAATACAAAGCAAGGATGCGAGAGCGGAAAGGTTATTGTGAAATTGGGAAAGGCACAGAGCGATAGAGCATACAAAGTAGAGAGTGAAGGTTGTAGCGGCTACAGAGGCCATTGAGCTCAGTGAACGACATCTTTACCACCATGGCACCACCTACATAGGGAGAATTGAGACAGACTTCCAGACGACCCTAAAGTAGTACCAAAGCACAATCGCAACCACATGGAAGTGAACAACAACCATCTTAGCCCCCAGAAGTCATCAATGTGGATGAAATACCATCATTGGATACAACACCAGGAAGCCCCACACCCATTCTGGAGTAAACCCAACAGAAAACACCAATGGGAATGGACATTGATATGCCAGAAGAGGGATATGGTCAACCGGATGAGGATGCGGGCAACCTAGAGCACCCAGAAAACCCTGAAGAAGCCCCGAGAGTCAATGGGATGGCTCCAAACCAAGAAAAAATGGTTGTGCTAGAAGGATCACAGAAAACCACGTCAAAAAACCCACAAGAGGGAGTAGTGGAAGATGTCACTCGTCAACCAGAGGAGTATACTGAAGAGCGAACAATGGAGGTTGGAACATTGAGCCATCCACCACAATGAAAGGACAAGCATATGGTACCTAGTTCACCATGCAGGCAACCCACCACAACAATTGTCTTTATGTGCATACCAGAAGGGGTATGTGTATCAGCGAATCTTTTAGGCCATGTAGAGAAATTGAGGTACTCAAACCATCATGTGATGGATATGGACAATTTCCCATAGTTCGCCAAGCAAGTCTACCTAAAGAATATAGGTATAGGACTCCTTGGTGAACCAATTAATCAACCAATCTAGTGGGTAGTCAGACTAGAAAAAAATGAGATTCTAGGCCTTTTGGACCTACAACACTTTGGGAGGGGCCATTATGCAAATAGTTGCATCAAGAAACTGATGGAATTTACACATGGCAGATATATGTGGCTGGACCATCTCATCTCTATAGACATAGAGCTCATCGCACACATCACAGGGCTGCAATAATAGGGTGATGATCCCACATAGTTCCTTGAGGACAAAACCAAAGAGAAAGCACTAATCGAGGAAATGAACAAATATGGCATTGAAAGGGGGTCACGCGGAATCATCATCAAGCGTATTAGTGACCCTGCAACAAGAATGGCCACAAAAATTATGGCATGAAAGCTGCTCAGGAACTGCCACGAGGAAGTCTCAGTCAGGGTTGTTACAGTTTTAGCACAGTGTGTCCAGGGCACCACACTCAGCTGGGCCCCTTATTTGTTGAATCTATTCCTAGACGACTGCAAGGATGCGCAGGATCTGGGGACAAAATTTCATTATTCATGCCTACTCATCCCGATAGTCGTGATCAAATGGAAGGAGATGAAGTATTAATTTTTTGCCACTAGACCCAAACCCTTCCATGGAGTGCAATACTTATCGCCTGGGGCCACTTCAAACTCCAAGAACAAAAAAGCAAATGCAGTTATATTTGAAGGTTATCCCCGCAACATAAAAGACAACATCGCCAACACTTGGAGGGTAACACTAGAAGTAATCGAACAGTGTCACGGCATAGCCAACTTCAAAGCTACTAGACATGCGATGTGGCTCCAGGCACAGAAAGACCCTAACAATCAATGGCTACAAATGTGGTACTGCATCACGGAGGAAGACATAGAGATGGCTATTAAGGATTGGGAAGATGATTAGAGGATTCCAGTCCTCATTCAAGAAATACCCACAGAGATAGAGGAGGAGGAGGTAAGACAGGAACAAAAACATCCCGAGGAAGTAACAGTGCCCAAGAAACCAAGGACGGGTCATAACAAGGCACAACAAAAGAAAGGGGGGACATTCAAAACAGGCGTCTATATAGGAAAGAAGAACAACACACAGGCGCCACATGTACAATAGAAATAGGTTCAGGCAGCATAGGGAGCTACATCAAGTGATACTCCACAAGAGCAAGGCTAGACTAAGAGGCCAGTCACCCAGACAGGGGGTGCGCGCAAGAAGGCGAAGGCACACAGAATGCCCCCAAAATACACGATCACTGAGGATGATGAAGACATGGTGGCCCAAATGATCCAATACCACATAGTCGACGATTTCAAGAATGTTTCACACCAACGAGACAGAATTGATGAAGAGATGGCACACATGCGACAACTTATCGGGCATCTTGGAGGAGCGCAGGAAGCCAACAAAAGCGTAGAAACGGTCTCATCATCATCACAAACAAGAGGGGAAGTTGGATCAAGCGAGTAGGATAGGATCCAGACGATAGCACAGTCGAGCTCAACATTTCACGTCACACCCAGCATGTTTTGCATGGACGAAATCATGGGGTAGAAACCCCTCAAGGACTTGGCTCAACTACAGTTGGTATTAATGTGGATACCAACCACGGCATTGTATAAACTACAAGTCAGCATTACACAGGAGCTAGAGTCTCGTACACACACAGATGCAGAAGAATTGCAGCAAACAAAGGATAACCAGGATGAGATGGAATTGGTACATGAGCAGGATAAGCTCGAGACCAAAAATGAGAAGGAACATGTGAAGGGGCTAGAGAAGAAAGTGGTTGTAACCTACGAGAAAATCCCAAAGAATGCATAGATGGCCAAACTCACAGTGATAGAAAATATTGATCAAATTGTGTAGACAATCAATCAATACCAACAGGAGATCGAGCATCTCCAGGAGTAGCTCACACCTACCACTCCACCAGAGGTGAAGGAGAAAAGGAAACAGGAGGCAACAATGCAGATAAAGGAGATAGAGCGACAAGTCCATGCGGCGGCCAACTTGTTCGAGAAAGCAGTACATCTTTGGATGAAGCTGGAAGAGGATCATCAAGTCTAGCAATGGGACCAAGAAGGAGAAAGGATAGGTGTAGCTATCCATGACCTCAAGCAGAGGAAGAGCACAATGTCGATCATAGAGCATGTCAAAGGAGTGCAGGACATGAAGAAACTGCAGGGAGAACTCATAATTACGCAGACATAAAAAAAGGAGCGTTGAGATCAAATAGAAATGCTCTAGGAGAGAGAAGCAGAGGTCATTACATAGGGGGAGGAAGCCAAAACGAATATGTCACAAACCCATGATGAATGTGCAAGGCTGGTCAATGACGAAATTGCAGTGTAGGTATTGAACGCACTCAAGGAGAAGATCGCGTAGGCCCAAACACAAGCAAGGGAGCTCACGAAGAATTTCCAAGCAATTGAAAGAGAGGTCGATGAAGCACACAAGGGTTAGGTGGCTCAGGGCGAGCCACATGTTAGTGTTGGAGGCCTATTGGAAGCAAGTCGAATCAGAAAGAAAGGCTATTTTTGGGAAGAAAGGCATGCACGAGGAAAGAGACAGCTGGGAGGAAGAGCAGCATGCACGCATGCATGGAATACCTAATGACGCTAGGGTTAGGGGTTTTGTAATACATTATAATGGTTGATGAGCCAGAAACGTATATATATAGATACCTAGGAGGAAAGGAGGGGGATATACTTTTGAGGGAGATTTTTTTGTCATATGTTACTCGCATGAGATAGAGTAACAGGCCGGTACCATGACTCTAATTTGATACCCTTTTGTAAGCTTTTGAGATGTAGGAGAGAATATGAACTAGACCTTGAGGGTTAGATCACAGTCTGAGGATCCTGGTGTGATCTAGTCAGCCTCGTAAAGGTTGAGGAGTCTGTTCTATGAATGTATGAATGGATTTGTAGTGTGCGCGGCGCCATATATGGCATAACCATAATAAAAGAGCTTAAGAGCCAGATATTTGTGGACATAGCCCAGGAGGGAGTGAACCATGGTAAAACCTGTGTTATGTGATTGAATGTTTGTCTTCCTTTTATGGTTATGAATAAATGTTAGAAGGATGTATGAATGCATCAATGGATCTAGTTACATTACATGCATGAATGAGAATGCTAGTATATTACTTTAATCATTAAATAGAGGTCGCAGCACACACTTCACAGATCCCCATTCAGTCCTGGACTACAAGCACTTGAGTATTTCATTCACCCATTAAGACTATCTCGGGTGAGACTGTGGAGTGCACTCTGTGTGTTGCATTGCCTTCTGGTTTACCAGGAGGGTCAATAGTTTTAGAGGCTTTGTTGGAACCCCAGTAGACCTGAACCTGGTCAATCATGTTAAAGGTATAAATCAGGATTTAATCCAAGCTTAAGAACTTTAAGTTTCCATACAAATCTGTGTTGGATACCGATTCCACCAGAAAACCAATATCCTTCCCAACTTCTTTCACGATAGCAGAGAATTCTTCCTCTGCCATCCATTATGGGTTTAAATTAAATGGATAAGTCACCGGAAACTGTAGTAAGTCAAATTGATCTATCACTGGTGCATGGTCCGAGACGTAGGGAAGCTCAACCCATGTTCAGTACCTTCCCTCATCATTTAATAAAATTTCCGCAGCCAAGATACAGTCTAATATTTTTCCAATGCCTTCCCCACCAATTCTGCCATTCCTCCACGGTGGTACCATGTCAACCAGTACCAGATCGACCAACTGATGGTCCTAGATCAAAATTTTAAAATAATCAGCAAGCTTGCCCAGTTGTGTCGCTACTCCCCATACCTCGTCTGTACCTGTAGTGAAATTCAATTATCCTTCAAGAATCAATTTTTTAGCATCCAACAACCCATTCGCAGCCATTCGATCCAAAAATATTTGTCTCCCACTACAGGGACCATAAAAATTAATTAAATTAATAACTTTGTGGTTTTCTAAAGTGATGTCAGTGAGTAAAAATCCCTCGTTGCATAGTGAGGGATCCAGAACAAACTTGTTGGGGTCCCAAGTCACGAGGAGGCCACCCAATCTTCCCACAGAGCTAACAGCGCATGAATACCAGCTAGGAACAAACTTATACATAAACTGACGAGCCTTATCCTCTTCTACAAGCATCTCTTGTAAAAAAATGATGTCAGGTTAAACTTTACTAAGTAATCTTCGCAAGGAGGCCAATTTCAGGGATCCCCCCACCCCTCTAATGTTTAAAGTGAGTAAGATCATGATTTATCCTGTGCAAGGTATTTCATGCTTCTAAGCACCCCAGAGTAAAAAACAGTAGTAGTAGTGAGGTAAGGTGTAACAATAGTGAGGGTGGCCTTTTTGTGAGCGCTTCTCTTCTTTATAAGAGAAGTCTCGTAACCCAAACCTCTAGACCAAGAATAGCTAGTACCAACCCCCCTATCACGGTGCCCCAGCTGACCAGTAGGTTCAGTGGAACCTAGAAGAGTAACAACAGTTTTACCTTGAAAAGTAGTAAAAGGGGATGAACCATCCACCTCACGAAGTACTGGGACCAGTGAGTCCAAAGTCTCCCCAACATAACAGTCACTCGGGTCATCCTCCCTGTAACCCAGGAGAATATAAGTTTCTTTACCCCCCTCCTCAACCTCCAAACGATCTCCCTCTGAGATATCAACATCATCGGGAATGGGGATCCCCATCCCATGTAAAGAGTTGGTAGTAGAAGAAGTAAGCTTCCTATTCTCCTCCCGAGAGAAGTTAACCCAAAGTCAGTCAATCAGAACCCTATCCCCCAAATGGAAGGGTGAACAATCCTCTAAGGATGAGGAGGAAACCTTAGTAAACTGCACAGGTAAGCTGGGAGGATTAAAAGTCACATTCCTTGGTCAAGTAGTCACGTTCAGAGCTAACTTTTCCCAAGAAGTAAGAGAATAAAATAAACTAGGGTAGAAAGCTTTGAGTTTACCTGTGAGAGTGTCGGAGCCCGAGAGTGGAGAGTCCATGATCTAGATATGGTGGACTTCTCGAGCAAAAGAATCCATGCTAGACGAGTCACATATGGGCATCTTCCTAAGTCAAGAGTTTTTTTACTACTCCTCCTCCACGATACCCTGACAAGTGCTTCTCAAATGTCGAGTCTTATGGAAAAATGTACAGCGGAAGGGGAGACCCAAATAATCCAGTCTCTGAGTAAACAACTGGTCTCTCCATTGTATATCAAGTGTCTCCAACAAACCCGAGTGGATACCAATCTCCACCAAAATCCTTCCGAATTTTATGTCGCGTGCACCAAGAGACTGTTCGTCAAGACTGATAAAATGACCGAGTGTATTCCCTACAGCCGTTAGAGCCTTAACACTCCAAAAATTAACTGGTAGGCCAGGTAGGAGAACCCACAGGTGCGTAAACTGAAAATAGTCTTGTGCAGGATCAAAAGAAATCCTCCACCATTTGAGCATCAAGCTCTGCCTGTCATAGGACGACAACCTATCTAAAATCTTTGTAGCATCATCCGGTGAAAGAAATTTGAAACTGAACCAACCACGTGGGAGATAAAATAACTTTGGTGCATAACCCAAAATAGGTATCCATTGTGTCTTTACCTAGGTAAGGAGAGGAGTGGTACATCATCGACAATAAGAGAACCTCCTGACTAGGGCATTCAGTGCTAAGGTAGCCACTTCTTCCAAGCCAAGGTCGTCTCCCGATATCATTTTTCATCGAGTCTGATTTGGAAGCCACAGTTTCCTAGCAGAAATATCTGGGGGGCAGACTTAGGGGAAACTATGCTAGAAAATCCACAAGGTGGTGTTATACCACCATCGGGATGCAGACGAACACCGCTATTAGAGTTACACATAGTAGGGGCATGTGCAGAGCAACCCGAGCCAAAATTTTCAAAAGGTGGTAAACCTTTAGGACAATGTGATGAAGAAGTTGGAGGTAGCGTTGAATCCAAGGCCAATAACTCGTGATCTGATAGATGTACAGTGTTTAAATGAGTGGTAGGTGGATCCAAGAGGCCTTCCTTCTCCCAAGCCTCCTCGTCATTCGCACTCATAAATGCGTTGAGGACAGCTTCCGTCATGGAGGCTACCAAAAAAAAAGAAGTGACTGCCACCTAGATCCCACCGAGACTTCATCGGGGGGGGAAGCCAAGGTAAACCACCAGTTCAAAAAAAAACAGAGAATGCCAAATAAATAGCATAATAGTTCAGGTGGATAGGAAAATTTTATTAGCGACCCTGTCAGATCCAGGTGAAAGTCGGGAGGCCATGAAAGGTTAACAAAAAAGGAGAGTCTCCAAAGTTAGTGTGCCTCTGTCCCCTCTAGACTAGTAGAATTATATATAGTTAGTAAAGGCACCCCACCCAACTGGGCACTCTAGACACTAAATGAGATAGCTAAACTAAAAAATCAACTCGCCACTAGAACCACCACTAGAAAAAGTAGCGCCCAGAGCCTCCAATATCCATAGAGCCATCAAGTGCATCTCGCTAAAGTAGTACCTCAATTACAACCTTAACCTGGTGGAGGAGTGTCTCAGAGTCTACCAGATTCAAACATTGATGCCATTAGAGTCCTCCATAGAATTGTAGTTTTTCCAAATTTATAATTGACTTGAAATTTAAATTGGTCTAAACAATTATGATTATCCAATCACTTAGGCATGTTGAGCATCTAAGTTATAATATTTTGCTCATGTGGATTAATGAGTTGTTATTAAGATTACAATCTGAGTGATTTGTTGATCGTATTGTTGAGTTAGTGTTAAATAGATTAGGCGTTGGTGTTAGATCATCGATTCACTTGATATTATGTTATGATCATGTGAAAGGGATAGGGTATGATGAGGAGCAAGAATTGATCACACAATTATTTGTTGTGGCAAGATTTAAATTTTATCACAATATTGGTGTGTGGAAGGGTAAAGACAAAGTGGCATGTACCATATGCATAATGATACTCAAATAGTGTTCATTGATGTCTTGTTGCAATTGATAACTATTAGTGAAGAGGATCTAGCATGTACCATATGCGCAATGATGCACAAATCATGTTCATTGATGTTTTGGTGCAATTGATAACTATTAATCTATATCCTTACTGACTTGCTCATTTGATCTCTTGTCGATATGAAATGCATTGTTGATTACATGTTCTATCAATATTTAGTTCACACAAGCTACATTATTAAAGCTTGTGGATTCAACATTCTAATTCCAAATATTTGATTTTATAATGGTGTGTGCTCAAAAATGACATGTTCATATTAGTTTATAATATGAAATATCTTAAGCAATTTTTTTTTCTATTTTAATCTTTTAACTCAACAAAAATTCTAGAGGCTAAATTTGGACATTGGTGGATATCCTTTTTTTTTCAAAAATGATTCACTAATTTTTATTTTTATAAAAAAAAACATTTATCCAAATTTTATAGAATCAAACTATTTTGTCATAAAATTTTTGGAGATTTAATATTTTACAAAAAAATATAGTGAAACATTTTATAATTGGTATTTTAAAAAGTAATAAGATTTATGAAGATGAAAGCATTTTAATTATCTTTATTTTAAAAAATATTAATAACAAACTGAGTGGGTTAATAAGTGAATAAATTCATCTTTTCAATTTAAGTTTATTTTTTTAAGGAAAAAAAAATCTAATCTTATCTTTTTATTTTGTTATATTTTTAAAATAAACCAAAATTTATATAAAAAGGTTATATAATCTAAATTTGTATCAATCAAATAAAAAAATAATTTACCAACTTATTTATTAAGTCAATCTTAACATGTGTTTCCTACTAAAAAGTCACAAGTTCAAATAGAGAAGGGAGTGAATAAAATTGTTGGACAAAAAAAATCTCATACACCAATTTGATGTGACTTGATCATGACCTTAAAAATAAATTATTAT
>SNQJ01S0123528.1:69310-81949 GCA_010110895.2 Picea sitchensis
ATGCATTTTACCTACAGACTAATGTGTTAGAGATTCAAACATATATTTATTAAACTATGAAGAACTCATATAGTGGGATGGGAAAAACATTTCTTTATTATTAACTTTAATGAATCAACTTACAATGTCGAGACCAGCCACTGCTCCGCGAACCTGATCCTGGGCTCCTCTTCAAATTTCCTCCAACTTCTTTTCCTTGTATCTCTTCTTGCACAAGGATGGCTAAAGGGTTGGGACAATGACAATGTGCAATTGGACAGAGTTTCTTTACTCTTATTCTCCTCTTCCAAATGGGACCCCTAACCCTTCTTTTATAGGCTAGAAGAAGCTAGGTATTTTGACGAACCCTCGGCCATGCATGGCCGGGAGTTTCAGTTAACTCACCCAAAGTTGTGTGTTCCGTTGACAAATTTCCTTTTTTTGTGCTTTTGTAGGTCCACACGGGCTGTTTTAGGTCAGCTAGCGTGTACACGCGTGCAGTAATGGAGTAGGGTGCGTGGGCCATTATAAAAGAGGTTTTTTAAGGAGTTGTTTAGCAGTGCTTTGGCAAAGAAGGGATCTGAGATGGCCTGATGCCAGGTAAGCATGTATGGTGCAAATTAGGGTTATAACAATATGAACATGTCATTTTTGAGCACACACCTTTATAAAATCAAATATTTGGAATTAGAATGTTGAATCCACAAGCTTTAATAATGTAGCTTCTGTGAACTAAATATTGATAGAACATGTAATCAACAATGCATTTCATGTCGACAAGAGATCAAATGAGCAAGTAAGGATATAGACTAATAGTTATCAATTGCACCAAAACATCAATGAACATGATTTGTGCATCATTGCGCATATGGTACATGCTAGATCCTGTTCACTAATAGTTATCAATTGCAACAAGACATCAATGAATACTATTTGTGTATCATTATGCATATGGTACATGCCACTTCATCTTTACCCTTCTACACACCAATATTGTGATAAAATTTAAATCTTGCCACAACAAATAATTGTGTGATCAATTATTTCTCCTCATCATACCCTATCCATTTAACATGATCATAACATAATATCAAGTGAATCGATGATCTAACACCAACACCCAATCTATTTAACACTAACTCAACAATACGATCAACAAATCACCGAGCTTGTAATCTTAATAACAACTCATTAATCCACACGAGAAAAATATTATAACTTAGATGCTCAATATGCCTAAGTGATTGGATAATCATAATTGTTTAGACCAATTTAAATTTCAAGTCAATTATAAATTTGGAAAACCTGCAACTCTATGGAGGATTCTAATGGCATCGATGTTTGAATCTAGCAGACTCTGAGACACTCCTCCACCAGGTTAAGGTTGTAATTGAGGTACTACTTTAGCAAGATGCACTTGATGGCTCTATGGATATTGGAGGCTCTGAGTGCTACTTTTTCTGGTGGTGGTTCTAGTGTCGAGTTGATTTTTTAGTTTAGCTATCTCATTTAGCGTCTAGAGTGCCCAATTGGGTGGGGTTCCTTTGCTAACTATATATAATTCTACTAGTCTGGAGAGGCCAAAGGCACACTAAATCTAGAGACTCTCCTTTTTTATTAACCTTTCATGGCCTCCCGACTTTCACCTAGATTTGACAGGGTCGTTAATGAAATTTTCCTATCTATGCTCTTTATTTGGCATTCTCTGTTTTTTTTTGAACTGGTGGTTTACCTTGGCTTTCCCGCCCGATGAAGTCTGGGTGGGATCTAGGTGGCAATCGCTTCTTTTTTTTTTGGTAGCCTCCATACGGAAGCTATCGTCAATGCATTTATGAGTGCGGATGACGAGGAGGCTTGGGAGAAGGAAGGCCTCTTGGATCCACCTACCACTCATTTAAACACTGTACACCTATCAGATCATGAGTTATTGGCCTTGGATTCAACGCTACCTCTGACTTCTTCATCACATTGTCGTAAAGGTTTACCACCTTTTAAAAATTTTGGCTCGAGTTGCTCTGCACATGCCCCTACTGTGTGTAAATCTAATAGAGGTGTTCGTCTACATTCCGATGGTGGTATAACACCACCTTGTGGATTTGCTAGCATAGTTTCCCCTAAGTCTGCCCCCCAGATATTTCTGCTAGGAAACTGTGGCTTCCAAATCAGACTCAATGAAAAATGATATCGAGGGACGACCTTGGCTTGGAAGAAGCGGCTACCTTAGCGCTGAATGCCCTAGTCGAGAGGTTCTCTTACTGCCGACGGTGTACCACTCCTCTCCTTACCTGGGTAAAGACACAATGGATACCTATTTTGGGTTATGCACCAGAGTTATTTTATCTCCCACGTGGTTGGTTTGGTTTCAAATTTCTTTCGCCGGATGATGCTACAAAGATTTTAGATAGGTTGTCGTCCTATGATGGGGAGAGCTTGATGCTCAAATGGTGGAGGATTTTTTTTGATCCTGCACAAGACTATTTTCAATTTAGGCACCTGTGGGTTCTCCTACCTGGCCTACCACTTAATTGTTGGAGTGTTAAGGCTCTAACGTCTATAGGGAATGCATTCAGTCATTTTATCAGTGTTGACGAACAATCTCTTGGTGCACCTGACATAAAATTGGGAATGATTTTGGTGGAGATTAGTATCCACTCGGGTTTGTTGGAGACACTTGATATATAATGGAGAGACCAGTTGTTTACTTAGAGACTGGATTATTTGGGTCTCCCCTTCCACTGTACATTTTTCCGAAAGACTGGACATTTGAGAATCACTTGTCAGGGTATCATGGAGGAGGAGGAGTAAAAAAACTCTCGACTTCGGAAGATGCCCATATGTGACTCGCCTAGCATGGATTATTTTTCTCAAGAAGTCCACCATATCTAGATCATGGACTCTCCACTCTTGGGCTCCGACACTCTCACAGGTAAACTCAAATCTTTCTGTCCCAGTTTATTTTATTCTCTTACTTCTTGGGAAAAGTTATCTCTGAACGTGACTACTCGACCGAGGAATGTGACTTTTAATCCTCCTAGCTTACCTGTGCAGTTTACTAAGGTTTCCTCCTCATCCTTAGAGGATTTTTCACCCTTCCATTTGGGGGACATGGTTCTGATTGACCCACTCTGGGTTAACTTCTCTCGGGAGGAGCCTAGGAAGCTTACTTCTACTACTACCAATTGTTTACATGGGATGGGGATCCCCATTCTCGATGTTGTTGATATCTCAGAGGGAGATCGTTTGGAGGTTGAGGAGGGGGGTAAAGAAACTTATATTCTCCTAGGTTACAGGGAGTATGACCCGGGTGACTGTTATCTAGGGGAGACTCTGGACTCACTGGTCCCAGTACTTCGCAAGGTGGATGGTTCAGCCCCTCTTACTACTTTTCAAGGTAAAACTGTTGCTACTCTTCCAGGTTCCACTAAACCTATGATAGGGGGGTTGGTACTAGATATTCTTGGTCTAGAGGTTTGGGTTACAAGACTTCTCCTATAAAGAAGAGAAGCGCTCACAAAAAGGCCACCCTCGCTGTTGTTACACCTTACCTCACTACTACTACTGTTTTCGACTCTAGAGCGCTTAGAATCATGAAATACCTTGCACGAAATAAATCATGATCTTACTCACTTTAAACATTAGAGGGGTGGGGGGATCCCTGAAATTGGCCTCCTTGCGAAGATTACTTAGTAAAGTTAAACCTGACATCATTTTTTTACAAGAGATGCTTGTAGAAGAGGATAAGGCTCGTCAGTTTATGTATAAGTTTGTTCCTAGATGGTATTCATGCACTGTTAGCTCTGTGAGAAGCTCATGTGGCCTCCTGGTGACTTGGGACCCCAACAAGTTTGTTCTGGATCCCTCATTATGCAGCGGGGGATTTTTACTTACTGACATAACTTTAGAAAACCACAAAGTTATTAATTTAATTAATTTTTATGGTCCTTGTAGTGGGAGACAAATATTTTTGGATTGGATAGCGGCGAATGGGTTGTTGGATGTTAAAAATTTTATTCTTGAAGGAGAATTGAATTTCACGACAGGTACAGACGAGGTATGGGGAGTAGCGACACAATTGGACAAGCTTGCTAATTATTTTAAACTTTTAATCTAGGACCATCAGTTGGCCAATCTAGTACCGGTTGACATGGTACTACCGTGGAGGAATGGCAGAATTGGTGGGGAAGGCATTGCAAAAATATTAGACCGTATCCTGGCTACATAAATTTTATTAAATGATGAGGGAAGGTATCGAACATGGGTTGAGATTCCCTATGTCTCGGACCATGCACCAGTGATAGCTCAATTTGACTTACTACAGTTTCGAATGGCTTATCCATTTAATTTAAACCCATAATGGATGGCAGAGGAGGAATTCTCAGCTATCATGAAAGAAGTTGGGAAGGATATTGGTTTTCTGGTGGAATTGGTATCCAACACAGATTTGTATGGAAACGAAAAGTGATTAAAGCTTGGATTAAATCCTGAGTTATACCTTTAACATGATTGACCAGGTTCAGGTCTACTGGGGTTCCAACAAAGCCTCTAAAACTATTGACCCTCCTGGTAAACCAGAAGGCAACGAAATACACAGAGTGCACTCCGCAGTCTCACCCGAGATAGTCTTAATGGGTGAATGCAATACTCAAGTGCTTGTAGTCCAGGACTGAATGGGGATCTGTGAAGTGTGTGTTGCGACTTCTATTTAATGATTAAAGCAATATACTGGAATTATCATTCATGCATGTAATGTAACCAGATCCATTGATGCATTCATACATCCTTCTAAATTTATTCATAACTGTAAAAGGAAGACAAACATTCAATCACATAACATAGGTTTTACCATGGTTCACCCCCTCCTGGGCTACGTCCACAAAGATCTGGCTCTTAAGCTCTTTTATTATGGTTATGTCATATATGGCGTCGCACGCACTACAACTCCATTCATACATTCATAGAACAGACTCCTCGACCTTTACGAGGCTGACTAGATTGCACCAGGATCCTCAGACTGCGATCTAACCCTTAAGGTCTAGTTCCTATTCTCTCCTACAACTCAAAAAATTACAAAAGGGTATCAAATTACAGTCATGGTACCGGCCTGTTACTCTATCTCATGCGAGTAACACATGATAAAAAAATCTCCCTCAAAATCATATCCCCCTCCTTTCCTCCTAGGTATCTATATATATACGTTTCTGGCTCATCAACCATTATAATGTATTACAAAAACCCTAACCCTAGCGTCATTAGGTATTCCATGCATGCCCGCATGCTGCTCTTTCTTCCAGCTATCTCTTTCCTCGTGCATGCCTTTCTTCCCAAAAATAGCCTTTCTTTCTAATTCAAATTGGTTCCAATAGGCCTCCAACACTAACATGTGGCTTGCCCTGAGCCACCTAACCCTTGTGTGCTTTGTCGACCTTTCTTGCAATTGCTTGGAAATTCTTCGTGAGCTCCATTGCTTGCGTTTGGGCCTGCGCGGTCTTCTCCTTGAGTGCATTCAATACCTACACTGCAATTTCATCATTGACCAGCCTTGCACATTCTTCATGGGTTTGTGACATATTCATTTTGGCTTCCTCCCCCTGTGAAATGACCTCTGCTGCTCTCTCCTAGAGCAATTCTATTTGAGCCCAACGCTCCTTTTTTATGTCTGCGCAATTATGAGTTCTGCCTACAGTTTCTTTTATGTCCTGCACTCCTTTGATGCGCTCTATGATTGACATTGTCTTCTGCCTCTGCTTGAGGTCCTGGATAGCTACACCTATCCTTTCTCCTTCTTGGTCCCACTATTGGGCTTGCTGATCCTCTTCCAGCTTCGTCCAAAGATGTGTTGCTTTCTCGAACAAGTTGGTCACTGCATGGACTTGTCACTCTATCTCCTTTATCTGCACTATTGCCTCCTGTTTCCTTTGCTCCTTCACCTCTGGTGGAGTGGTAGGTGTGAGCTGCTACCAGAGATGATCGATCTCCTTCTGGTATTGATCGATTGTCTGCACAATCTGATCAATATTTTCTATCACCATGAGTTTGGCCATCTATGCATTCTTTGGGATTTTCTCATAGGTTACAACCACTTTCTTCTCCAGCCCCTTCACATGTTCCTTCTCATCTTTGGTCTCGATCTTATGCTGCTCATGTACCAATTCCATCTCGTCCTGATTATCCTTTGTTTGCTGCAATTCTTCTGCATCTGTGTGTGTGCAAGACTCTAGCTCCTGTGTAATGCTGACTTGTAGTTTATACAATGCCTTGGTTGGTATTCGCGTCAATACCAACTGTAGTTGATCCAAGTCCTTGAGGGGTTTTTTCCCCATGATTTCGTCCATGCAAAACATGCTAGGTGTGACATGAAATGTTGAGCTCGACTGTGCTATCGTCTAGATCCTATCCTACTCGCTTGATCCATCTTCCCCTCCTGTCTGTGATGATGATGGGACCGTTTCTACGCTATTTTCGGCTGCCTGCGCTCCTCCAATATGCTCGATAAGTTGTTGCATGTGTGCCATCTCTTCCTCAATTCTGTCTCGTTGGTGTGCAACATTCTCAAAATCGTCGAATGTGCGGTCTTGGATCATTTGGGTCACCATGTTCGGATCATCCTCAGTGATCGTGTATTCTGGGGGCATTCTGTGTGCCTTCGCCTTCTTGCATGCACCCCCCATCTGGGTGACTGGCCTCTTAGTCTGGCCTTTCTCTTGTGGAGTAACACTTGATGTAGCTCCCTATGATGCCTAAACCTGTTTATATTGTACCTGTGGTGCCTATGTGTTGTTCTTCTTTCCCATATAGATGCCTATTTTAGATGTCCCTCCTTTCTTTTGTTGTGCCTTGTTCTGACCTGTCCTTGGTTTCTTGGGCACTGTTACTTCCTCGGGCTGTGTTTGTTCCTGTCTTACCTCCTCCTCCTCTATCTCTACGGGTATTTATCGAATGAGGACTGGAATCCTCTAATCATCTTCCCAATCCTTAATATCCATATCTATGTTTTCCTCCGTGATGCAGTACCACATTTGTAGCCATTGATTTTCAGGGTCTTTCTATGCCTGGAGCCATATCGCATGTCTAGTATCTTTGAAGTTGGCTATGCCCTGACACTATTCGATTACTTCCGGTGTTACCCTACAAGTGTTGGAGATGTTGTCTTTTATGTTGCAAAGATAACCTTCAAATATAACTGCATTCTCTTTTCTGTTGTTGGAGTTTGAAGCGGCCCCGGGCAATAAGTATCGTGCTCCGTGGAAGGGTTTGGGTCTAGTGGCAAAAAAAAAATACTTCATCTCCTTCCATCTGATCACGACTATCGAGATGAGTAGCCATGGATAATGAAATTTTGTCCCCATATCCTATGCATCCTTGAAGTCGTCTAAGAACAGATTCAACAAATAAGGGGCCCAGTTGAGTGTGGTGCCCTGGACACACTGTGCTGAAACTACAACAACCCCGACTAAGACTTCCTTGCGGCAGCTCCTGAGCAGCTTGCATGCCATAATTTTTGTGGCCATTCTTGTTGCGGGGTCACTAATATGCCTGATGATGATTCCACATGACCCACTTTCAATGCCATATTTGTTCATTTCCTTGACCAGTGCTTTCTCTTTGGTTTTGTCCTCAAGGAACTATGTGGCATCATCACCCCATTATTGCAGCCCTGTGATGTGTACGATGAGTTTTACGTCTATAGAGATGAGATGGTCCAGCCATAGATATCTTCCATGTGTAACTGCCATCAGTTTCTTGAAGCAACTATTTGCATACTGGCCCCTCCAAAAGTGCAGTAGGTTCAAAAGGCCTAGAATCTCATTTTTTTCCAGTCCAACTGCCCACTAGATTGGTTGATTAATTGGTTCACCAAAGGGTCCTATACCTATATTCTTTAGGTAGACTTTCTTGGCGAACTCTGGGAAATTGTCTGTATCCATCACATCATGGTCTGAGTACCTCAATTTCTCTACATGGCCTAACAAATTCGCTGATACACGTACCCCTTCCGGTATGCACATAAAGACAATTGTTGCGGCGGGTTGCCTATATGGTGAACTATGTACCATCTGCTTGTCCTTTCGCTGTGGTGGATGGATCGATGTTCCAGCCTCCATTGTTCACTCTTCAGCATACTCCTCTGGTCGACGAGTGACATCTTCCACTGCACCCTCCTATGGGTTTTTTGACGTGGTTGTCTGTGATCCTTCTAGCGCAACCGTTTTTTCCTGGTTTGGATCTGTCCCATTGACTCTTGGGGCATCTTCAGGGTTTTCTGGGTGCCCTAGGTTGCCTGCATCCTCATCTGGTTGACCATGTCCCTCTTTCGACATATCAATGTCCATGCCCACTGGTGTTTTCTGTTGGGTTTCCTCTAGAATGGGTGTGGGGCTTCCTGGTGTTGTATCCAATGATGGTATTTCATCCACATTGATGACTTCTGGGGGATGAGATGGTTGTTGTTCACTTCCTTGTGGTTTCGATTGTGCTCTGGTACTACTTCGAGGTCGTCTGGAAGTCTGTCTCAGTTCTCCCTATTTAGGTGGTGCCATGGTGGTAAAGATGTCATTCACCGAGCTCAGTGGCCTCTGCAACCGCTACAACCTTCACTCTCTACTTTGTATGCTCTATCGCTCTATGCCTTTCCTGATTTCACAATAACCTTTCCACTCTCGCATTCTTTCTTTGTATTGGCGTCGTGTGAATCTTTTAGGAAACATTACCATGGTTATGCTTTAATTGAATTTCCGATCCCTTCATCCTTGCCCTTGATTTCCCTTGCCGTCGCTAGTTTGTGTGATTAATGCGACGTCCCGTCAGTCATTTCTGGCATTCAATTCTGATGGCCGCCGTCAATCGGTGCTTCTTTTTCCGTATCCTCCTTTCCCGCTTGTTTTCTCTCTATAGTGACCATTGGCCTTGTCTCCAATGAGATAGCATTGCCGAGCATGTGAGCTCCTTCTTCTTTCGGAGCACTATGCCTCTGTTGTTACCTTTTGATGTTCTACACTATGTCTCTTCTCTCTCTTTTTTTTTTACTACGCGGTGACTTTCAAGTTGCGGGTGGTCGACTGTCCTTGTACAACTTCAGTCGACTCCCATTGATCATCCCTCTGAGTTCTGTGTTTCCTAAGTCCTTCAACTATACAACTCCCCCATCCGTGATAGGTTTTACTTCATATGGTCCTAACCAGTGCATTCTGAGTTTTCCTGGGTGTTGAAGGGATTTACTGTCATACATCAACACCAAGTCTCCTTCCATGAAAGTTTTACTCTTGATATGTTTTTCATGCCAAGATTTGTCTCTTTCTTTATGAAATTCTTTGTGGAAACCTACTAGAATCCTATCTTTCTCCATGATGATCAGTTGATTTAGCCTATCCTGTACTACGCCTCATTCTGTCATGTTCGTAATCACTTCTACACGCAGACTGGGTACCAAAAATTCTAATGGCACCATTGCTTCTTGTCCATATACCAATCTGAATGGCGCTTGTCCTATCAATTTCTTGCATGTGGTCCTGTATGCCCACAATACTGCTAGTATTTTTAGGTCCTAATCATCCCTATTAACGTTACAAATATTCGTGAGTGCATTTTCAAGGATTTTTTTAAAGGCTTCTATTGTTCCATTTGCTTGTGGATGATATGGTGTACTCTTTTGGTGATGGACTTCAAATTCCTCAGTCATAGCCTTAATAGTACTGTTAATGAAGTGAGTGCCTTGGTCACTCATCAAAATCCTTGGGCAACCAAATCTAGTGATCACTTGCTCAAACAAGAAGTGTGTTGCTGTCTCTGCACTGCAATCTTTGATTGGTGTTGCTTCCGCCCATCTTGTCAGGTATTCTGTCATGGTGATAATGTACCTTGCTCCTGTCCTCTTGGCGGGTGGGTTAATTGGTCCCACAATTTTTTTTCCCATTTGTCGAATACCTGCAAAGTTACCTATGGTCGTAGGGGCATCTCGCCTCTTCTATTCGGTTTACCAACCCTTTGACATGCATCACATTTCTGGAAGTATTCTTTTGAGTCTTTATGAATGGTCGACCACCATAGTCCTGTGCGCAATACCTTCTGCAGGGTATATTTTCCTGCATAATGTCCTCCTATTATTCCTTCATGGCTTCTGCTAAAATCCTTGGTCTTTCATGTTCTAGCACACATATTCTAAATATGCTATCTGCGCCCATTTTGTATAAGTGTCCTGCAATCAGCTGATAGTATGCATCCCAGATTACTACGTTTTTCTTCTGTGCGGTGTTATATTCCTGTGGTGCAGTCCCTATATTGAAGTACTGGATAATGTCTGTGAAGTATTCATCGACAATTTGGACTAAAAATAACTATGCGTCCGAAAATGTTTCCTCTATATTTGTAGGTTCTTCTCCATTCATGATCCTTAACAGGTGATCTGGTCCTACATTCAGCTTCCCTGGTTTAACTATTACTTAAAAATCAAATTCCTGAAACAACAGTCGCCATCTGCAAATTCTCCCCCCCAACACTGGCTTGTTGACTAGGTATTTAAGCACTTAATGATCTATGAATATCTTAAAATGTTTCCATAATAATTAGTGTCTAAAATTCTGAAGTGCGTAGACCATAGCTAGGCCTTCCCTCTCTATAGTGTTGTAGTTCTTCTCCGATTCTGACAGTTTTCTACTAGAAAATGCTATAGGATGATCCAATTCTCCTCCTCTTGGCTATGCCAGAATAGCTCCAAGTGCTATGGCTGATGCATCTACATGTACGTGGATTGTCTTCTCCCAGTACGAGAATACTAGTATTGACGCGGTGAGCATTTTTTCTTTTAGCGTATCCAGACTATGTAGACAATCCTCATTATACTGGAACTTTGTGTCTTTCCTTAACAATTTTTTCATTGGCGTGATGATCTGCGCGTACCCTTTTATAAATTTTCTATAGTATCCTGTGTGTCCCAATGTCACTCTTAGTTGACGAACTTTTTTTGGTGGTGGTAGGTTAACGATTACAATAATTTTGGCAGGATCTACTAGTAAACCTTGCTTGCATACTATATGGCCCAATAGTATCCCAAAAGGTGTTCTGAAGATGCACTTCTTGATATTTAACGATATCTAGCACTGCCTGCATCTTTCTAACATCAGCCGCAAGAACTCTACATGGTATTTCAACAGGCTATAGAGTATCCAATCGTCCAAGTATAACTCTAGAAAATGGTGGATAAATTCTTTAAATGCAACTATGAATACTCTGGAAAATATTGCTGGTGCATTCTTCAGTCTAAACGACATGACTGTGTACTAGTAGGATCCCCATTCTGTAGCAAAAGTGGTCTTGTATCTGTCTTTCGGTGCTATCTTAACTTGATGGTATCCTGAAAATCCATTGATGAATGAATCAACTTCCTATCCTCCTATGTTCTCCAACACCTCGTCTGTGAAGGGTGTAGGGAATGGGTCATGTAGGCACACATCATTCAATTTCCTCAAGTCGACGCATATTCTTATTCCACCTTGTTTTTTCTCCTAAACTACAATCGAACTTATCCATTCTAATTCTTCCACAGGTTCTATGATTCCATCTTCCAACATCCTATTGATCTCAACTACTAATTTTTTCTTATATATCGGATTTAGTCTGTATGGTCGCTGTTTGATCAGTCTTGCCTCAACTCTAAGTGGTATATTCATTTCACCTAGCTCTCCTGGTATGCCCTTCATTTATGTGAACATTATGTTAAGCACTCAACACACCCTAAAAAACCTATGTCAATTTTTTACTTTTTGGGTACTGTTGATGGGTCTTAAATCCCTTGATTCAACAGTAGGAACCAAACTCGCCACCGAGGCCCAATTAGACTCTACAACGTTTGAAGTGGAATGGTTCTCCAGATATTGTGATCCAACAAAATTATTGATGGGCTTTACGTTTTCTTGTGAAGGCTCTTCCTTCAGTTGGAACTCTCTCTTTCTTGTATTTTCTCTTGGGTGAGACCGATATGAGATGTAAGATGGTATAAACCAACTTGGCAATAAAAATAGAATTAAGCTTAACTAAGGGGAAGAGGCTGAACTTGGGATAACCCATTGCTCAAGCATGCAGACAACAATTTTACACCACATGCCTAGTACTAATACATTAACCATGTGAGCATCCAATTACCGTCTAAGATACTAATTACTAGAAAGAAAACACATATGCAAATAAGATAATGGCAAGAAAAATAATTCATCTACAATAATAATTCATCACATAATAACACAATGATTCATCTTCACCATTAAAGCAAAGAACAACAAAACATTGCACTAGATAACTTGACAACATAATTAATTGCTCTTACTCATTACAACATCATTCATGAAACAAGATAGGAAATAGTTCTTCTCCACGTCCAATCACACATGTAGTTGATGAAAATAACTTGTCTTTGGTCCAGAAGGACTTCTCAATTCAAAGAATCTTCAAAATAATTCTTAACAACCATAAAGAAAGATTTCTTGCAACAACCATCGACCCCTAACTAATTGGTCGATGTTCTGATTTATAACATAAAATACAGCTGAAAATAATGACTAAGTGTAGTTTGATGTTAAGCCCTAATATTGGCTCATTACCACTTAATTGGGGCATATTAGATTAGTAATGTTATTTTATTTATGTCGGCTTTAGGCCATTAGTTGTGAT
>SNQJ01S0123528.1:91701-108684 GCA_010110895.2 Picea sitchensis
GATCTAGACGTGGAAAGGGAAATGAGAGAACTCCGTGCTCGATTGGATGCTATGGAGACAACATAGAGATAGACAAATGAAGTTGGAGATGTTAGTGAGGCCGAAAGTGAAAATGAGGCTGGAGCCGATGAAGAAGAAGCTGCACTCTAAGATGTTGTAGAAGAATGTCTATTCATAGCTGTTGCAAGGATAGGTTCCAGAGAAAAAATGGACATTCTGATGTATGAAGGAAATTTAGACGTTGAGGAGCTGCTAGATTGGTTTAGATCTCTAGATAAATACTTCGACTATGAGGATGTCGAAGAATATAAGAAAGTTAAACATGTTGTCACTAGACTTAAAGGGCATGCGACACTATGGTGGGATGAACTGTAGGTTGATAAGCACTGCAAAGGCAAGCAAATAATCAAAAGATGGGATAGAATGGTTACAAAGATGAAAGCCAAGTTTATACCCAGGGATTACCAAATTAATCTGTTTCGAAGAATGCAAAATTTGAGACAGAAAAGAATGATAGTGAAAGAATACATTGAAGAGTTATATAGGATAAACATCAAAGCAGGTCATCATGAGAGTGATGATGAGAAGGTCGCTAGATACATGAATAGTATAAGATATGACATTCAAGACTAGATGAGCATGGTGACGATAAAAAATGTAGAAGATGCTTATCAAATGGCTTTAAAGGCTGAAGAAAAATTAGCCCGAAATCAAGGTCAAAGAGACAGAGGTAGAAGTCAGAGAAGAGGCAAAGCAATTGCCCATGACAAATCTCAGAATCCCAAGGATGAAGAAAAGAAACCTCACACTCACCCTAAAAGAGGAGGAAGTTCATAGGGGAGACAATATGCCGATAGTAACACTTTTTCATGAGCCAAAGGAAGAGGAAGAGGCATAGGAGGTGAGATAAAGTGTTTTTTCTGTGGAAAGATCGGACATAAGTCTTATGAATGTCCTGATAGAAAAAGAGATTGAGGAGGAGAAGCTCACATTTCAGAAGAGCAAAGGAGAAATGTTGAGGCAGAAGATGCAGAAGGCAGAAGATCCTTAATGATGAGGAAAATTCTCTTGAAGCCAGAGAGGTAGATGGAAAATCCAGTTCAGAGAAACAATTTGTTTCAAACTTCTTGTAGGACCAAGGATAGGGTATGCAAGGAATAGTGGACAGTGGAAGCACATATAACCTAGTATCCACAAAAATGGTGGAAAAGATGGAATTGGAGACAGTTGCACACCCAAGCCCATACAAAGTCTCGTGGCTACAAAAAGGACATCATGTAACTATCACTAAACAATGTTTATTTGAATTTAAGATAGGGGATATAAGGATGAAATTTTATGTGATGTTATTCCCATGGATGTCTGTCACCTTTTGTTGGGGAGACCATGGAAATATGACATAAATGTTGTTCATGATGGGAGAAAGAACACATACACCTTGGAGAAGAATGGTAGGATGCATATGTTGCTCCCAATTGAAGACAAGAAGGTGAAAAGAGAGGTAAGCAATATTGTACTTCTCATGAGTGGGAAGAAAATTCTTGATGAAGTCAAGAAAGATGAAGAAATGCAGTTTGTTGTGGTAAGAAAACCTAGAGTCATCTTGAACAGTACCAAGATAGATGATCTACCAGAGGAAATTTAGAGACTACTGGAGGAGTTTGCTGATATAGTGGTGGAAGAATTACCTTGTTCATTTTCGCCCATCAAGATCATAAGTCATCACATTGATCTTATACCTAGAGCGAGTTTACCAAACAAAGCAACATATAGATTGACACCGCAGGAGAATGAAGAATTCAAAAGACAAGTCCAGGATTTGATGGACAAGGGGTTGTTTAGAGAAAGATTGAGTCCAAGTGATGTACCTACAGTGTTAAGTCTGAAGAAATATGGTGGCTGGAGAATGTGTACAGACTCAAGAGCTATAAACAAAATCACCATCATGTATAGATTTCCTTTACCGAGGATGGATGACTTAATGGATTGCTTAAGTAGGGCAAAGTTTTTTTAGAAAATTGATTTGAAAAGTGGATATCACCAGATTATAATGAGGGAAGGTGATGAATGGAAGACATCATTCAAAACAAATGAAGGAATGTATGAATGGCTTGTCATGTCGTTTGGTTTGACAAATGCGCCAAGTACTTTTATGAGATTGATGAACACAGTCTTGAAATATTTCATTGGAAAATTTGTAATCGTGTATCTTGATGATATACTGATCTTCAGTTATATTGAAGGAGAACATTTGAAGCATTTAGCTGCAGTAATGAGGAGGTTGCAACAAGAGAAATTGCCGATAAATTTAAAGAAGTCATCTTTCATGAAGACAGAACTCATTTATTTGGGTTTTGTGATCTCTTCGAATGAATTGAAGATGGATCTGGAGAAGGTAAGAGCAATCAAAGATTGGCCATCACCGAGAAGTATCTTTGAAGTCAGAAGCTTCCATGGGATAGATAGCTTTTATAGGAAGTTCATCAGGAATTTCAGTAGGATATGTTCATCAATGATGGACATAGTCAAGAAAAGACGCAAATCTTTTCATTGGACAGAGGAAGCAGAGAAAAGTTTTAAGTTGCTGAAGGAGAAAATAACTCGACAACCAGTTTTGGTTCTGCCAGACTTTAGTAAAACGTTCCAGGTCATATGTGACGCAAGTGGATTTGCGATTGGAGAGGTCTTAAGTCAATATAACAAGCCAGTTGCATACTTCAGTGAGAAGCTGAACGATGCAAACCTGAAATATTCCACGTATGATAAAGAATTTTATGCAATCATACAAGCGTTGAGGAAATGGAGACATTACTTGATTCTGAAAGAGTTTGTCTTGTATAGCGATAACCATGCTTTACAATTCATAACTCGATAGGAGAAGTTGAACCAGAAACATGCAAAGTGGGTTGAATACATGCATAATTTTACTTTTGTTATAAAGCACAATTCTGGAACTGTTAACAAAGTTGTTGATGCTTTGAGCAGGAAGTGTTTGATTTTGCAGGAATTCCGAGTGAAGACCTTAGGTTTTGATAATCTCAAGGAGATGTACAGGGATGATTCAGATTTTAAAGAGGCTTACGAAGCATGTGAGAATCAAGTTCTCAGAGACATAAGACAATGGACTAAATATATGATTCATCATGGGTTGTTGTTCAGAGGAAATCAATTGTGTATCCCAAAGAGTTATATGCAGGAGAACCTTTTAAAAGAAAAACATAGTGGATGATTGGCTAGACATTTCAGCCATGACAAGACCTTCGTACAACTGAATATCTCATATTATTGGCCAGGGATGAGGACAGATGTCAAGAAATTCGTGAACAGGTGTAGAATTTGCCAAAACGCAAAAGGAAAGAGACATAATATAGGGTTGTATCATCCGTTACCAATACTAGAGAGGCCGTGAGACGTGGTAAGCATGGATTTTGTGTTGGGATTGCCAAGGACATAGAGAGGTTGCGATTCAATCTTTGTGGTAGTCGATAGATTTTCTAAAATGGCACATTTCATTCCATGTCATAAAAACAGTGACACAACCAATGTTGCCAATATGTTTTTCAAAGAAGTTGTTAGACTTCATGGTTTACCCAGGAGTATTGTATCAGACAGGGATACCAAGTTTGTTGGTCATTTCTGGAGGACCCTATGGAAGAATCTGGGGACTAATTTGTCTTTTAGCTCAACATATCACCCTCATATGGATGGACAGACCGAGGTAGTGAATCGAAGTTTGGGAGATCTATTGAGGAGTTTGGTAGCTAAACATCACAGTCAGTGGGATCAGATTCTACCGCAAGCGGAATTCACATATAATGATTCACCAAATAAGAGTATAGGAAAAAGACCATTCTAGATAATGTATGGAATGCAAGTGAGAGGAGTATATGAGTTGAGATACTTTGAGCAGAGTGAGTTCAGAAGTCCTGGAGTAGAGGAATTTGCTACAGAAATGCATGAACTCCACAGTAAGATTAAAGAGTGGTTGCAGAATTCCAACCAGGAATAGAAGCGAAGAGAAGATCAACACAGGAGAGAACTTCAGTTTGAAGTAGGTGATTTGGTTCTGGTGCATCTCAGAAAAGAGAGGTTCCCAAGGGGAACATATAATAAGTTGAAGATGAAGAAAATTGGGCCATGTAAGCTTTTGCGAAAATTTGAAGCAAAAGCTTACGAAATTGAATTTCTGGATGGGGTAGGAATATCGCCCATATTCAACATAGTAGATCTGTATCCTTACGGGGTACATGAAGCAGAGAGATTAGAGAATAATAAGGAAGTCTATTGGGTCAAACAAATGGTTGTAGTTGAAAGGCCACGGATAGAAAAGATAATTGACCAGAGAGGTTAAAAGAAGACCCAGAGAAAGACATATTTTGAATACCCGGTGAAATGGAAAGGACACCCGATTGAAGATTCCAGTTGGGAAAGTGAAGAAAATATCCAAAGACATGGATAGACGGTGTAGGATCTCATGAACATGAGTTCATGGATTTTTCATACAAGAGAGTATGATGCAGGAGCATCATAAGCGAGCCAACGAAGCAAGCACGAAGGCGGAGGACAACTGGAAATGCACTAGCGCATGTTTTGGGGAATTTTGAATTTAAAAGAAGGAAGAATTAATGTAATAGCTAGGAGGACGTAAATGCATTTATGTTTTGGAGGATTGTAATACAGATCATGAGCATTGCTCTCATCTGTCGGATAAAGAGGAATTTATTTGTAATGAATGAAAAGTAGTTGTAGCTTTTAATTCTGACTAGATAGCTTAGAGCTGTAGGAGGGAAAACTCATGAAAGACACCCTCACATGTAATATATATATTTTTTCAGTTGTAAGACTAGGAGGGAAGAAGAACAAATATTTTATAAGGTTTTATAAGTAAATATATGTTGCTATTGAACTTGTGTACAAGAGCACATGAATTAATATAAGAATGCTTTGATCCCATTTCATGGTGTCGTCATGGTAACTGTTCACAACCGTTGAATGTATGTTTACAATTGTTTTATTCCTCTGTTATACATGTGTTTCAATGTTGTTTTCATACACATGATTTCATGTTGAATGAATGAAGTCTATGAGAGGAGAAGTAAGAGTTTCAATTGTTTCTCTTCCTAAGAATCCCTGCAAGGAGTGCAGTGAAGGCCTGCAAGGAGTGCGTGACGAGTTTCTGAGTTTTACATCAGAAAGATCAAGAGGGATATCGTTGTTCTCATACCCGTAAAGGTGCAAGGATAGAATAGAGCTGTGCAAGGCGTGCACAGGCCAGTAAAAGTCTTAGAATTCATCAACTTGGGGAAATATTGAAGAACTGCTATTGCAAGGGGTGCACAAAGTTGGAGGTTCAATAACCAGAGGTTATTGTGAATGCCGCAAGGAGTGCACACAAGAATCCCTTTAGAAATCCTTGAGTTTGTAAATGAAATCTCAGGAAGGATAGAAACCTAAAGTTCGAAGGAGGAACGAGGGTTGATGTCACTCCCAAGTTTAGGAGAAAAGACTCCAAGGTGTTTGGGCCGAAGACTTTGTGAAGTATGAACGGATGGTTGAACTTATTAGAGGGAGAATCATCGAAGTTCTGTGAAGCATTGGATATTGTCGATCAATGGAAGGGTTAAGGCTGAGAGTCCTTAAACATTCACAAGCTCAGGAGGGAGATCAACCATTGGATCTGGATCAACGAGAGCGATTGATCTTGTGTTAGATTTTCATCATTTCGGAATTCGACAGTTAGAAGTTTGTAACTCGAGGTCGAGGGTTGTGAATCCCCGAATCACGAAGCCCAAAAGAATTAGGACCATTAGATCCCGGAGTGTGCAGAACTGTTGAACAGTGATAAAGAGTTATTGTGATATTGACTATTGGTGAAGTTAGTGGTGTTTCACTTCAAGTCATCAGTACGCTAAATCTTGAAGTGACGAAAGATTTGGGCCCCAGGTCATAGTCGAAGGTCACATCAGAAAAAGTCAAGGGAGGATCCAGGATCCTGTTATCCCTTTCAAGTTTGAGAGTTGAAGGAGTCAGAGAGAGACTCACACCAGGTTCGCAAAGTCGCGAAACCTGAATTCCCTATTCGGGTAAAAGTTGTGGTCATATCGGTTGGGCACGTGGGTAAGGGTTGGCGCTTAGTGCTTGCTCGCACAGGTGTAACTCAAAATAAGGACCTATGGTTAAACACTTGTGTGTTGTAGGTTCCCGCGAGGAATCAAGGAGTCAACTAGACTCAAGAGGGGGATAAAAGAACGATCCTTAGACTGGGAGGTCAAGCAAAACCTGCTAAGGTAGGGGGTTTGTGTCACCTCTCCTGGGAGGAGGTTGAGATTCTTTATTAACTAAAGAAACTTGACCTTCTTTACACCCTTTCATCTTGAATTCTATCGTTTTGTCTTCTTCAAAATTATTAGCCAGGGTTCGTTTAACAACCCTTTTTACGAACATGGAAATAGAAGTTGGGAGAGAGTTAGCATAAACTTCGATTTGCAATTCCTGAATAGGCTTACCCTTGGGCTGGCACTTGTTCGAGATGGTCATGAATATTTGATTGAAGTCTTTGACCCTTTATTTCAACCTCATGGTGGTGGTGAACCATTCGATCATCAGAGATCCTATAGTAGTTTCTTCGGCAAATTTGTCTAGAAAATCTTTTTGGAACTTCATCCAACTAGTTATAGATCCTATCGGCAGATTGAAGTACCACATGGAAGCTGAATTCTTAAACGTATAGGGGAAAAGTATGCATACTACATCTTCATGTCGGAAATTCATAAGCCTAATCGCTAGTATAAATTTCTTGATATGATCTTCAAGCAATACAGAGGTTTCAGGATCGAACTTAGGAAGCAACTTCTCTGGATGTCAGGGAAGGTTATGAATTGGTCCCAGGAGGGCCAAAGAGTCTCTTGCCAACTAGGGTTGATTATTCAGAGGTGGGTTCCCCCTTTCATCATTATGCTCGTTGTTTCCTTCCATATCTTCAGACTCTGTATTAAACTCCTCCTCTTCCAAAAAATCATATGGTTCAGAGACGTCGCTGACTGGCATGTTAGGTATCAAATCAAGAGGATCTTGGATTTCGGTAATTGTGAAATCTATTAAGTCTTCTACTGAGTGCATGAAAACCTCATCGGGAGTACTAAACACTGGTCTACTTTGTTGTTTTCTTTGAGGGAGTATGGGAGCTAAGGAAAACACACTGATCTGTCAGGCGTAGGCTCTTTTGATTCTTCTGAATTGATTTACCTCCTCATGAGGAAGAGCGTAAGGTATTTCATGGTGAAAAGGTTCTTTCTCGGGCTGGGGTGATTTACTCATTCTATGAGTACTCAATGTCTGTGGGCTGTCTTGGGAATGACTAGCCATGCATTTGGGCTGTTTTGAATCTATAGGCTATTTGAAATACTCTGTAGAATATATATCCATCCATTCATTCTCAGGCCCTCCCTATAGGACCAATTTTGTTGATGGGTCTTAAATCCCTTGATTCAACAGTAGGAACCAAACCTGCCACTGATGCCCAATTAGAATCTACATCGTTTGAAGTGGAATGGTTCTCCAGATCTTGTGATCCAACAAAATTATTGATGAGCTTTACGTTTTCTTTTGAAGGCTCTTCCTTCAGTTGGGACTATCTCTTTCTTGTATTTTCTCTTGGGTGGGATCAATATGAGATGTAAGCCGGTATAAACCAACTTGTCAATAAAAATAGAATTAAGCTTAACTAAGGGGAAGAGGCTGAACTTGGGATAACCCACTGCTCAAGCATGCAGACAACAATTTTACACCACATACCTAGTACTAATACATTAACCATGTGAGCATCCAATTACTGTCTAAGATACTAATGACCAGAAAGAAAACACATATGCAAATAATATAATGGCAAGAAAAATAATTCATCTACCATAATCATTCATCACATAATAACACAACAATTCATCTTCATCATTAAAGAAAAGAAAAACAAAAAATTGCACCAGATAACTTGACAATAGAATTAATTGCTCTTTCTCATTATAGCATCATTCATGAAACAAGATAGGAAATAGTTCTTCTCCACATCCAATCACACATGCAGTTGATGAAAATAACTTGTCTTTGGTCCAGAAGGACTTCTTAATTCAAAGCAGCTTCAAAATAATTCTTAACAACCAAAAAGAAAGATTTCTTGCAACAACCATCCACCCCTAACTAATTGGTCGATGTTCTTATTTATAACATAAAATCCAACTGAAAATAATAGCTAAGTGTAGTTTGAACAAAACAAAATTCGCCACGTGGCATGCTCTTCTAACAGTTTCTTTAACAATCAACTCAGGATATCACTTTGAAAGGATGACTTTTCTCGTACTCAGACCAACTGATAAATAGTTTTTCACAGGTTTGGGCCCATGGGAATTTATGTTGTTCCATTGGAGATGCATAAAATCCCCCGATATCTATTGCATGCGCCTGATACTTCACAAGACTTGTGTTCAACTGCTTTAGCACAACTTGAGCCTTCATTGGATGTTCCCTAAATCTTTGCACTTGTCCTAGCGATGTATCAGTCACCTTGGCTAGCTCTTTGGCCAATAGTGAATCTTTCTTGGCATGCGATCCGACTCTGTCGCATAAGTCAATGAAGTTGTCGGGGTCACCGAACTCGAGGAATCCTATATCCGTCATTGCTTCATTGATTTTACCCTAATGTTTCCTTTGGGTTCCTCAGCGAGGTTACTGAGCGAAATTTTTTCGGTAGTCGGAGGGATCTTTCCTGCAATCAGGATCAAAATCGTTTAGAAATTTCTTATGAGGCAAAGCATAGGAAGTTGTAAGCGAAAAAAAACAAACTGATGCGTACCTGTAGAGCTCGCTAGTCCTAATTGTTAAATACTTACGTGATCCCAGTAACCTTTTGAATGACCTGTAACATATTAGTCTACGCCGCCGCTCCTCTTTAGTTTAGATGATTTACGTCCGTGCACCATAGCGTGGTAGATCAGGTACGATAGATACGAGTTTCGAAGGTATTCCAGTGGTCGGTTTCTCCTTTGGGCCGGGAACGAATGCTAGAGCTAAACGTGTGATGAAAGTGTGTGTCAGCTCCCAAAAGGTCGGATACGGTAATAAAGGAATTCGTTAAATGCCTCAGGTCAAGGCACATTGTTACTCTATAAGTTGTATCACCAAGTGTGTCAACCATCATTCTCTAATAACGGAGGCTAAGAAGATTAAAGAGTTTGGAATGATCATACCATATATTCTATGCAACTCCTATTGACTGCATTTCATACGTCCTGGATCATATCCGTCATGCAGATATGACACGTTAATTCTTCAGAACATCCCGTTGCAATGCATGAGTGTTCCTTGGCATGTTCCATCTCGCTGCCCCACTCCGCTATAAATTCTAGATTTTCTGTGTGGGTTCTACACATCAACCGAGTTTGTATACTATAGCGATTGGTCTTGCGAGTTCAATTCTATCAAACTCTGTGTTGTGGCCAGTTGCAGATGTCTAAGGACATACATTGCCACACCATGGGATCCCCTCAAAACATGAGACGAGGTTTGTGAGGAAGCTGGAGCACCAGGTCTGTACCCCAACATGCCTGGGACTCTTTCTTATTGGCATTGAGTGTCTCCGAGGTTTCAAAAGGAGGTCCCTACCTTCGCTTGGAAATGATGTCAGCGCCTCAAGAGGAGGTCGAAGTGGAGAAAATTACATCTGAAGGACACATGCTGGAGGTCATGCCCTCTCAAAAGAAGACACTGAGGAGGAGGGGAAGGCCCAGAAAAAGTAAGGAAGTAGGAGGAAGCCACATACTGACTGAGCTGAGTGCACACCCAACCGCTGAGGAGTTCATAATTCATGCTACCTGGTTAGATCCTATCAGGACTACCAATTGAGGAAGCAGAAGATGAATGCGAAGGACAGAAGCATCGGGTTCTAATGTTGAAAGCCCCAATCAACTCTTGCAGTAGGCACAACTCGCCATAGACAAACTTTATCAAGAAAATAGAGAATTGTGGAGACAATTGGAGGTGAAGAAGAAGGAGGTATCAGCACTGTAAGGTCGTGAAGGAAACACAAATTAGCTCAAGATACAGCTTCGGGAAGCACAAGATACGATTGTGCAGCTGTGTGAAGCACAAAGGATGATGGAGGAGAAGAACATGAAAACACTACAAGGTGCACAGAGTAGTCCAGGAGAAGGTCTGTGTGTAGGAGATACATGATGGGTGGACCCTTGTTTTGTATTCTCAGAAGTGACGTATGTTTTGATAGTTTTCCCCGTTTGTTGTGTGAATTTTCACGTTCTCAATGTAATCGGGTCGGTTGGCCAAGGTGTTGGCGGTGTTTATTGTATGTAACCTAAGCCCAGTGGGAACCTTAATATATGAAATTTTGAATTTTTTTTCCTAAAAGGATTCTAGTCATAGCAGTTGAATGTATCGTGTTTTCGTCTTTGCGTGTAAATCTACCATGTTCTTATCTAAGCTTCTCGTGAATTATGTGATTTCATAATTATTGTTGTTTTGAGTTTTTTTGTAAGTTCATTGATATTTTACTATAGAAACTTCCGATGCTGATTGATGCTGACGTGGTGCCACTGACTCAGGGCTCATTAAATAAAACCTAGAACTCAGCTCGTGGGTAAGGTTTGCACTCAGTACTTCGTTTACATCGAATGCGCTAAATTGAGCTAGATATTGCGACTGCTGATGCCGGGTGAGTATCGGGGATCAGTGTTCAAAAAATAAAATCAATGCGTAGTTTCTTCATGGGTTATCATCTTTTGAAACTCTCGATACCAAAAATGTTTCGGAAGTCGGCGATCAACAAATATTATTTCATTTTCATTCAATAATTATTCTTTCAACCTTTCGCTGATGCTGAGAGAACCGGTCATTGACGATATCCTTGGTGAAGCTCTTTCGCGAAAGAAAATGTCTATTTGCTGACGTTGACGAAGATTGGGGCTCGACAACTTTGGTTCTCTCTAGCGTTTTCTTTCACACTTAATCCTTTCCGATGTCGAATTCCTTAAGCGCACCCGGGAAAAATTTGACTGTCATTTCTCTAATTTAGATACTAGTCTTTTGAGTTAATTATTTTCGTATGTCCAATCAAGATTTTAAATACTTAACGAGAATAAAAAATGAGAAGCAAAGGACACATTTTTCCTATCAGACAATTCCAAAAGATCAAGTGCTACCCAAAAAGTGAAATTTTACGTAGACTTTTTAGGGTGTGTTGATTGCTTAACAAGTACCACTTGATCTTTTGCTTTGTCTGATTTAACTTCATTTTTGAGAAATGTTTCCTTTGCTTATTATCTTGACTTTCATTAGTCATTAAAGGTTTTTTCAAATTTGAGAAAACCCATGACTTAAAAAGGCTTAAACTTTAAACAAAGAATCACCAGCCAAAACACTTCACCCGATGTGCTCAAATTCGACATTGGAAGGAATTAAAAGATGGAAAAGAATCACTTAGAAAACCTCATTCGCCGAGCATCAATCTTCACCGGTATCGGCGAAAGGAATTTTTGTTTCATGACAAGTATCACATACGAACATTGTCGATAGCCGATCCCCTTCGACATTGGTAAAAGGCGAAGGGAGTAAACGTTAACAAAGAAATAAATGATATCGTCGATGATCGATACTCGACGTGCTTGTCAGAATCAGATAAGATTGAATCGCAACGAACATTCTGACCATGCTAAAGAGTTTTCTCGATCACTGATTCCCGAAGCGTTTCGACATTGGGAATTTTTTGAGGAAGCTAATCCGAAGAAAAACACGTGATAGGTTTATCCTCGATCGCCGACCCCCGATACATTTTCGGCATCAGTGAGCCTAGGTTTATTTTAGAATGCACAACTTGAAGAAAGTCTCAACTTCAACTAATACGTGCGAATTAAGTCACTGTTCTTCAATGCCATGTGTCTTTTCCATATTGGAGCACCGTACGGTTTAGTTTTACCCCGAGTCATTCTTGGTTCCCTAGGTCCAAGTCACACCTCTGATCCAACTTTGCTATGATGGAATTATATGATGAGATTGATCGGCGTCAGATATTTTGTGAGGGACATCGACAAAAATGTTCATAGCACAATGCCGATACCTGATCCACCCATTGATAAAGTGACACGATGAGACATTTTAGCGTTAGATATGATTAGATTTTGAGCATTTAAGGGGGTTAATTAATACCAAATATCACATTAGTTTCTACTTCGTGTGTGAATCAAAACAACCATTTGAAATTACTGATAGACCACATCACCCTCCACGCCTCCACCATCAAACCACGATGAATTTAAGTTGCAGAGTTTCGACGATAGATATGTTTGAATTTTACTCATCACCAGAATTAAATGGTTGATATGACATGGTAAGTTCTTACCTGGTTTAAATTCTCTTGAGCCATTGTAAACGAAACCATTATGCACGCAAAGAAGTTTCAGAGCATTCGAAGAAGTGAGACACCCAATTCGAAAGCTGTAGAGTTCCCGTGAGTATCAAATAACCAGGTTTAACAAGATTTACAAGTATGTATCCAAGTCTGTGATTTTTACGTGGCTACGATTTATATATTTGTTATCCGGTTATGTTCTTTTTATAGTATCTAAACTTTGAATTTTCAGTTGCAAGAACAATGCCGCCAAGGAAGCCGAACACTAGACGATCACCGAGGGCACCAAAGCTGAAGGAGCCAGAGACAGGTGAAGGTTCCTCTCCAGGGGTCGCAAAGTAGTTGGAATACACTCTAAGTCCGGAACCAGTCATTAAGACATATACAAAGAAGGTTTTCATTCAACCTCTGACCTTTGGAGACACAGAGGCAAGAATAGGGACCAAGATGAAACTCCCACATTGGGGATAACTATTCAAAAATATCATCCAGGAGGAATTCCTGGAATACATCCCACACAATGACCCAGATGTAAGAGCACTCGATGACCAGGTATTCCCGAATATCCGAAGGTCGTACCTGCACATGGTAGCAAGCAAAACCCCTGTGTTTCCCTGCATATAACTTCAGCAGTGGCTCATCAACCACACATATACACATAAGTTTTTAATCAATGAAGACAATGGTGGATGTGTTGGGGTCTTCCTTCTGGTAGAGGTCCATAAGTATTACAAGCTTAGAGACCCTGAGGAGTGACTAAACACATATTTTGTCGTAAAATTATACGAGCATGACACCAGCCGGGTAATGGCCTCATGGTGGAGAAAAGATAAGAAATACACCAACTGGAGCATTGGCTGGTACCAGACAACCAACCTAAGGGAGCCTTACATCTACCTAATGGCTCTCATCTACCAATTATTTGGAGAGAAGGATTGCTTCAGATTTTTAGAAGCATGGATGCCTCTAGCTTACACAGTGGCCATTTCCAAGAGTGGCTTCAACTGGGGAGCCATCATTTCTAAACAACTTAGCGTATGCATACAACAGGGTCAGATGCCGAAGGAAGGAGAGACACCAACCTTCTACATGGATTCATATCTACTTGATGTCATGTGCATTAGAAACATTTTCACCGGTATGAACCTGAGTTGGCACACCGCAGAGCTCTTGGTCCACGTATATTTCAACATCCTATGGGAGAACAGGTACAATAAATCCTACTCCCTCATTTACGATGAATTCTTCACACATATTTATTTTATTCTTTTCAATAAAGAATGCCCGAGCCTATCGGCCGCGGCCAAAAATATGATATCAAAGGTAGAACACTAGTACCTAGACGAGCAAGACACATACATCAGGGTCTTTGGGGCCACCAAAGCACCACATCTTCTACCAGCGCATGTCCTTGATCAAATTGTAATGGGGGAGATATGCTACCAGACCATCCTACAAGGCTAGAAAGCCACTCTGGTCAAGGACAAGAAAAGGGAGTTCATACCTTATGGTTTCCATGTAGGCTTCTACATGGTGAAGGACACCACTCAAGCCAAGCAATAAGGACTGATCCAATTGGAGTTCAGATTCTAGAACGATCGATTATGAAAACATGACCCAAAGGGTCTGGTCGTGAAACATGACTTGCAAGTGTCATCCTGTTGGCCATATGACGACGACAAGTTTGAAGATGAAGTCTTCATAGAAAATTCCCAGGACTGGAACAAAGTGGTGGTAAGGATGGTCGACCCTAAAATGACAAGGTGAAAATCCATGAGCTTGGATGAACAGGAGACGACCATAGAGAAATCGTCCTAAGAGGCCCTCAGGGCCAGGGAAGAAATGATAGCGGTAGAAGCAGCAGAGGTCCCCCTGGTAGCTCCGATGCAAGAAAGAGGTTTCCCTATGAAACAGAAGGTGTAGGAAAGGGGGTTTCTCATGTTAGAACAGGCACAATGAATAATTGATCAACTGCAAGATGACCCAGACCTCTCAGGAACGACAAGATCCCCTGTCGATAACCCATATGAAATTAAGACAAGCCTAAGCGGCACAGATCTAATAGACATTGATGAAATCGTTGGGTTAGACAACCCAAAAATCACAACGTTGCAGGCTGGATCACTAGGGAATGTTTCAACTCAGCCGAAGACAGTCGAAATATCAGGGAGAGTAAGTGCACCAAACCCCCTCAGTGAATTAATAAACATATATGATGATGAAGAAAGCCCGGAGGTATCCCTGGTGACCCCTATATAGATCATAGAGGGAAAAGAGCCAACAAAGGCATCTCCCCCAGCTCCCGACGCTTAAATTCGCCTCCCACAGAATGAACAAGAGGTTGAAAGTGTCTTTGACACTAATCTACTCGATGCACCAGAGACCTAAGCGGATAGTTTGAAGGACGAGCAAGGGTCGAGTGAACAAAAGGAAGAAGCTCCAGAGTAGGAAATCGATGTCTCAATGGATGATGATCAAGTAAGTACCAAGCTTACCCCCGATGCCTCAATTTCAATCGATACTCAACTCCCCGATGAGTAACAAAAAAATTCCGTGCCTGTGGAACACAAGGAAGAAGTTCAAGAACCCAGTCTTGAACAAAAATATACCATTGGGAGTTTGGGAAATACACTCACCTAGGGATATTAGAAAATCCCCGAACCCATGGATGAAGTAGCTCACATACACGCCATCGCTTATGACCAGAAAATAAAATATATCATGCAAAGAAACACCAAGAAGACGAGGATCACTCTAGATCTCTCCATCCTCATCACCACAGAGTAAAATTTGATAAATACAGAGCATGACAAAACATCTGAACTTATCGGCACAGGGATGGAAATATCAAATGCCACCTTGGATGGAGACAAAAGGGATGAAGAGGAATTGGTGACTACCTTGAAAGAGTTAGAACATCTGCACCATTTGGAAAATTATTACTAGGATTCCAAACAAGCCACGGTGTTCCTAAGGAATGAGTTCCAGGAAACCTATAATAAATTTGCAAACGAGCGACATCTTTTCGCTGCAAGAATAGCTGAGTTCCAAGAAGACACCCTTATGGTGCTAGAAATGTGTAAAGATGTGGAGAGGTGTTATGATAAAGTGCACCAATCCATGTAAAGGATCGACTACATCACTGCCATTCAGTAGGGCCGAGACGCCGAAGAGCACGACATTAGGGTACTCAGAGATAGTAGCATCGACTGCATAAAGAAATCGGCCAAATACTGGGTGAGAATGGCCCAAGAGCCTCATCGGGAGATCCAATAAAAGTGGGTTGAGTGCGAAAATAATTGGACCAAGGTCAATCGAGCGATGAGAGACATCGAACTTTCAGAATTCGACACACCTCATGATTTTGTCAACTTGTGTGACATCGTCAAATGACATACCGAGAAAGACTCATTGTGTGCTGCGATGATAAAAAAGGTGGTGAACATGGTGCTAGGACAATTGCACCAGATCACAGAGCACCCGATCAAGTCTCAGACAGTGCTACAACAGTTAAGTGCCAAAATAGTCAAATATCAGGCACATGCAATTGATATCAAGGAGATCCTTTTGGCCCCGATGGATTAGCACAGGTTTCCGTACGCTAACATGTGCGAGGATATTTTTGTCTAGTGGTCGGAGTACGAGAAGAGTCATCCGCTCAAATGAAACCATTAGATGACTTTTGAAGAATGAAAGAAGAAAGCACCATGTGGCGAGTTTTGTTTTACTTAGCCGCACTTTAATTGTTATTTTTAGTTAATTTTATGTTATAAATAAGAGCATCGATTGGTTAGTTAAGGGTCGATGGTTGTTGAAAAGACCCTCATTTTTGGTTTTGTTAAGAACTATTTCAGAGATGCCTTTAATTGAGAAGTCCTTTTGGGGACCAGAGACAAGTTTGTGTTTTTCATCAAAAGCATGTATGATTGTATGTGGAGAATAATTATTTCTTATTTTGTCTCATGAATGGATCTTGTAACGAGTAAGAACTACTAAATCTATTGATAAGTTATCTAATGAAATGTTTTACAGTTCTTTTATTTAATGATGAAGATAAATCATTGTGTTATTGTGTGATCGATGATTAGAGTTGAGTGAATTATTTTACTTGCCATCATTTATCACATGCATGTTTTCTTCTAATAAATTGTACCTCGGTCAGTAATTGGAATACCAACATGGTTAATGTATTAATACTAGGCTTGTGGTAGAGAATCATTGTCTGCATGCTAGAGTGAAAGGGTTATCCCAAGCTCATTGTTATAACCCTAAATTGCACCATACATGCTTACCTGGCATCAGGCCAACTCATTTCCCTTCATTGCCAAAACATATGCTGAGAAACCTCTTCAAAAATCCTCTTGGGAAAGTAACACGCACCCTAACCCACTACTACACGCATTGGAACACTGGTAGGCCTACTACTGGATGTGTTGGAACGCTGGCTAGCCTACTACAGCCCGCATTTACCTAACAAAGCACAAAAACAGGAAATTTGCCGACGGGACAAAAAGCTATGGGTCAGTTAACTGAAACTCCCAACCATGCATGGCCGAGAGTTCGTCCAAAACCCT
>SNQJ01S0123529.1:0-13281 GCA_010110895.2 Picea sitchensis
GTGCTATCTTAGTATCCCATTGATCCACCTACTGAAAAGTATTCAATTCTTAAGTTACCAAGCACCTCTAGTCTGCAACCATAGAGGGTTTCTTGGAGTGATAACACCAAGTAAAAGATTATGTGGGGTGAGCCACTACTATCTGAAACGCAACGTCATATGGGAGACGAGGTTTCAAGTCGATCATATCAACCATGATCATTCCTGGATTACAGGTCTCAGTAGATCCTAAGGAAGCTAACATGGCATTTCTCTACGAAGGGGATCTCTGGAGGACCTCCAAAGCAGACATCGTGCAAGGGGTTTGTGACAAATCCTCTACCACAGAGTAATTATGGGCGGCCCTTGTGTTTGGAATATGAGAATCTTTCTTGAATGCCCCTTTCTGGATGCATTTCATTGTTTCTCCCATTGTCTTCTTGATCTGAAGAGGAACATATGGATTTACGGCTTCCTTACCCTTTTCAGCAGTGTTTGGCATTCCATATTTGTGTGCCCTAGTTGCTATGTAAGTGTCACCTTTCATCATATACACATTCGCAGCCGAGGGATTACTAGAAGATGGAGGGGGTCCCTGACTGCCCCCATCCGCGCTCAAACAGGCTTGAGTCAAATTTTTCCCATGTGGAAATGGGTTCGTTAACACATCAGGTTGGTTTTGTGCCAATAACTCTTGGGCCTCTGCAAGTCGAGGGCACAGGTGAGTCGGATGGTCTTACGTGCAAAGGTTACATGGATACTTCGATTTTATTTTCTTTGTGTTTCCCCCGCCAGCATTGTTGGTGGGTTTCTTATCCCCCTTACCCTTCTTTTTTCGCTATTTTTTCTTTCCGTCAGGTTGTTGGTTGGCCTTCGGGTTCGTCAACTACACACTGTGTACATCCGACGTTTGAGTAGGGGGAGCAGCCGAAATAAAGGTTTGGTTGGTCGTTTTCTACTGTATCAACAATTGTTTCAAATGATTCGACAGCTAATCAGTGGGTTTGGTTTGTGTTGAACCAACTATTCCATCGGCATGTGGTCCAGACTTGTATCTGGTCTTGTCAAGGATAGACCATGGTGCATCTGGAAAAACCTCGTAAAGTAAACTAGACTGAGAATATATCAGTTCAAGTTGTTGAGCTCTCATTATATCATCTTCCTCAGAAAAGACCCCTGGCGTTGCAAAGTCCTTGGATAGCTCAGGTACCAAAGACTTAAGGAACCACTCCAGCAGAAAAACTGGTGGAACCGATACTTTTATCAAACTCTTCTAGTGCCGCCATTCTCGGATGTGATCCGAGATATGATCGGCCTTCGTCTGCTCAAAGTTCACCAGCAATTCGGTGCTCAAATCGTATCTCACAGGTAGTTGAAAATGGTTAAGAAAAACCATAGCCAATTCGCTAAATCAATAGTATCTTGAGCGGTCGAGCTTGATGTACCATTTCATGGCACTCCCTATAAGAGTGCGTTGAAATAGACTCAATTGAACGAAGTCGTCTTGCAGAGAGTTCGACGAGCACCATAGGTGAAACGTGGTCACATGATTTCCCGGATCTTCGCTAGACTTACCTTCAAACTTTGGAATGTCCGAGGGAAACTTCATCGGCATGGGAGGCCAACGCGGATCGTGACAGATTGGGTCATTTAACAACCTTGAAAAATCTTGAAAATGTAACGTCGCCAGAAACGGTAGTCTGGGCTGTTGACTATGTACAGGAGGAAAGGAGCCTAGAATTTGGTTGGCACTAGATTGCCAGGAAAAGTTAGGTTGTTGACTAGGGTTCTGGTAAATACCATGGCCTTGGCCAGCGAACTGATACTGTGTTTGTTGGGAACTCATTGGATGATTCTCGTAGTTGGACATTGAGGGTTGAGCGGGGATTGGTCCCTGCGTTGTGTTCCAAAGATTCTGGAAAGGATTTCCCCTTGTCGATCCGACGGGCATAGGTACTGATCCTTGCCCGGGGTTCCATTGACCATGGAAGGGGTTTCCCCCAGTCGCCATCCCTGACGAGGGAACTGATCCCTGCCACAAATTCCAGAGTCCTTGTGAGAAAAATATTCTTGTGTTTTCCCCCTCTGTAGGAATAGTACCCTGCACAGGATTGGGTGGTCCAAAACCAGGGTTTCCCATGGCCGAAACAGCAGCTGACGAGAAAGCATTTTTTCCAAACACGTCGAACAAAGAGAATGGCATTGAACCCACCGGCGTGGTGTATGAATAAGGTCCTTGACTACCTGCTCCGAACAAGCTATAGTTCATGTTCGGCCAGACGGGTTGTTGGAGAGCATCGCCTAGCGAAGGGGACGAAGGAGGTATATGACCTCCGTCGTAAGGGAAAACATTATAGGGGGATGAGGTGCCCCCCATGGACCCTTATAGAGGATCGTTTGAGCTCCCTGTTGTTATAACCCTAAATTGTACCATACATGCATACCTATCATCAGGCCATCTTACTTGCTATCTTTGCCAAGCCATCACTGAGCATCTCTTCTTAAAAACCACATTTTTGAAGATGTACGCGCCCTGAACCATTACTTCCCACGTACACATGCTTGTTGCACCACTACATCTCATGTACGTACGCTAATTGCACTATTACAGCCTGCGTATACTCACAAAAGTTGTAAAAATTAAAAAGTTGCAAGGAATTCGTTGAGATTACGTGCTATTGGGTAGTTTCCCAACTGTCCCACCACCTATAGCGCGTCACCCAACCAAATAACCATCCTTTTTTTCATAGAAAATGAGTTGTTTTGGTCTCATTCCAAATCTAAGCATAAGAATAGTGAAACTCTGCCCATTTCACTTCCCCCCCTTGCCCCAAGAATTTGCAGCCACATTGTTAGTTTTGAGCCAGAATTCCCTATTCTTGTCTTTTTCCTCCATTGCAAGCCTAATACATTCCCTAAAGAGAGTTTAAGAGAAAAAATATACGTAGAAGCGCAGTTGGATATTAGTGAAGAGGATCTCGGACCAGGTTTGAGGAGAAGTCGTCGATCTCATTGTAAGTAAATTTGTGAGATTAATAAAAAGGAATATTTTTTCTGTCCCGAATATGATGTGTTCAATCTTTATGTTTGATTTATATTTGATTGTGACATCTAACCCACTAATTCATATATAATATGCATGTTTGTAGTTCTTTATTTGTCTGTTTATGAATGCAGGTTGGCCTTGGGAGGAGACTTATAGTCGAGGAACAACCAAACACAAAAGGATCGACACCGGATGCGGAGTTTAAGGTAGAGTTACTGGATATTTTTACCTTGTGTTTTATGCATGAATGTGGGGTGTATTTGGAGTAGTTGTTAAAGAGTAGGAGACTTTAGATGGTTAGCTCTACCTACATGTTGAACCCTAGTGTAGTCCATAGGGGGGTTTTCCCACTATAGCAGAATTGCCGACCAGACTGGGGAAGCCTCTAGGTTTTTTAGGGGATACCGTTTTGGGTGTTTTAATTGGTTTTGATTACATTTTTGAGTTTTCTATAAGTTGTTGTGTCTTTAAGGGATTATGGTCTGCCATACCAGTACTCCTTGCCTTGTCAGCCTTGACTGTTATTTTTATTTTTGAGAAGTTACAGAGGTTTACGTGGCCTGCGGTGGGTCTGCACGCAGCCTGCAGTGCATCTGCACGCATACATTCGCGCCCTACCTTTGGACAACCCGCGTACATACGTAGGTTTATTAAGTGTCAGTAGTGTGTTTGTTTCAAGAAATTATTTATTCAAGAAGAGGCAGTCAACCTCTTCCCTAATTGAATTCATACTTCTTAGGATTTTTCTTGATCTAGTCATGGTCTCTGTTGTTACAGTTTTTAGCCTGGTTTTGATGTCAGATAGCTTATTTCTTTATCAAGATTTCTTGTGTTTTCTTAGTAAGAGTTTGAGACGAGTTTGTGAGTCTTTTCTGATCAGTTTGTTTAGTATTGTCAGTGACTCCCTGTGATCCGAAGTAGACTTGGAATCATTTTTTGGTCTTGTCTTGTCTTCACTTTTTCCCTTTCACTTGCTTTAGAAGAAAAGAAAAAGAAGTTATTTCAAGTTTCTTATTTTGAAGCATAAAAGAAAAAAGAAAAAAGAAAAAAAAGGATTTCATTTCTTTGTTTGGTATGTAGTTAGGTTAGTTGTATTTGCTTATCGGGAGAAAGAGTTCTTTCTTAATTTCTTTACTGAATGCTTAGAACACTTAATTAGTTCGTAGTCGAGCGAAATCTTGTTTTGGGTTTTTCTGTTGATCGCATTTTCCATGGAATGCATATAGAGGACTTGTCTTGGGATTCTGTTGATCGCATTTTCCACGGAGCTTTGTGGGTCTCAAATCTGTTTGAGGTCCTTAGTCGTCTTCCAGAGCACTTTCTTTCGATACCCTCGATAGGTTTTGGGCTTGATACCCTGCTCATTGTGGTCCACCCGATTGTCGATTATACCCGCCTGGTGACTATTCGCACACTGGAAACCTAGTTGCCTTTATTTTAGTGACTTACACAGGTGACTGCGAGGGTATACCACAGTACCTAGGACAGACATCGGGCCACACTTTGCAAAGTATACCCAAAGGTTTCTTCCGTATTCGAGTTTCACTTGCACCGGTAAGTTTCTCTAGTGTTGTCTCATGTAACTGTTCTTCCAACTGGCTAGTGGTTTGATTGTTTTATCTCATAGGAACTCTTTCTAGTGTGTGATGGTTTTCAACGTTAGTACAAACCCTAGTGTTTCGTTGATATTCTCACAAAGTGGAAGATCAAGAGCTACGTCGGTCGTGAAGGCTTCATGGCTTTTCGTCGTTTGAATTAGATCCACCCCCGCTATAGCGTAGGCAAAGACTTGACCAGCAAGGGTCATTTGAGGTGACCAGGCCACAGGAAACTGTACTCGAGCCATCCCCAAGAGAATAAATCTCTCATCCGGGGGAGCCTACTATTTTTTACCTTGGAGCAGAAGATCTCAGGTCGTATAACCCTCCGATCACTGACTTGTCAGTGCCCGTCATGGTACAAGTTTTCCCTCCAAGGGTAACTCACTGTGAGCATCAAATAGTCTTGCAAACAGCGATGGAAGCAAACGTTGCTACTTCGTCAGGGAGTCCTCACACTCCCTCTACGGCTGCCACTACAGGAATCGTTCCACCTCCTAACCCACCTTCACCAGTCCATACCACCATGGTCTCGACTACCTCTACTTCGGGCAGTGGTCTGATTCCGTCCATGGCGGCGATCACTACTTCATTCACCTAGAGTGCGACAAGCCCTCCATTCTCATACGGGATGCCTAGATTTGATACGAACTATGTCCTGTCCTACTCCACCCTAAATACCTTGGGTCTGGGGGAATGGATCTATAACGCTCCTATGCAAGGGTCCATGGGGGGCACCTCAGCCTCTTATAACTCTTTCCCTTACGGTGGGGGGCATATGCCTTCGTCGTCCCCCTCGCTAGGTAGTGCTCCCCAGCAAACCGCCTAGTCAAACATGAACTATATCTTGTTCGAAGCAGGTAGTCAAGGACTTTCTTCCAACACCACACCGGTGGGTTCTTTGTCGTTCTCTTTGTTCAGCGTGTTTGGTAACAACTCATTCTCATCAGTTGTCGTCTCGACTGGGGGCAACCCTAGTTTTGGATCACAAAATCCTGTGCAGGGTATTATTCCTGCAAAGGGGAAAAACACCTCTCAAGGACCCTGGAATCCATGGCAGAGATCAATCCCCTCGTCAAGCATGCCGACCGAGGGCAACCCCTTCCATGGCCAATAGAACCCCGAGCAAGGCTCAGTACCTATGCCCGTCAGATCGACAAGGGTAAACCCTTTCCAGAACCTTTGGAACACAACATCGGGAGCAATCCCTTCTCATCCCTCAACATCCAATTACGGGAGTCAGTCGATGATATCTCAACAAGTGCAGTATCCGTACGCTGGCCACGACCATGGTTTTTACCAGAGCCCTAGTCAATAACCTAACTTTTCCTTGCAACCTAGTGCCAACCAAATTCTAGGCTCCTTTCCTTCTGTACATACTCAACAACCCAAGCTACCTTTTCTAGCAACGTTTCATTTTCCATACTTGTCAAGATTGTTAAACGACCCAATCTGTCACGATCCGCGTTGGCCTCCTATGCCGACCAAGTTTCCCTCGGACATTCCAAAGTTCGAATGTAAGACTAACGAAGATCCAGGTGACATGCAACCATCTTTCACGTAGAGTGCTCGTCCAACTCGTTGAGAGACAACTTTGTCTAGTTGTGTCTGTTTCAGCGCACTCTTATCGGGAATGCCGCGAAATCGTACATTGAGCTCGACCGCTCAAGATACTCTACTTTTGGAAATAAGGGATCTCCATCATAGATATTATTTTCTCCCAGAGTTAGGAAGAATTGAGGGCGGTGAATTTGTGTTGACTATGACTGGAGATAGGTCTTGTCCTATAAATCCTTTGGCTACACATGCAGTTTACCCCTAAGTTAGTATGGCAACCATTTCTAAAACGATACCTATGGATATCTCTATAACCCCTGGCGTCGTGGAAAATGTCTTCGTCGGAGCAGACTACTCCCCCAAGGAGATTCGAATCTACACTGATTTATTTAAATAATTCTGCAATGTTTTTACCTGGTCTTACGAGGAAATGCCAGGCATAGATCCAAGAATCGTCGAACATGAAATAACGACTTACCCTGACGCCAAGATGGTCTGGTAGAAGCTTCATCCGGTTAATCCTCGGAAAGCAGCATCTATTAAGGCTAAAGTAAAGAAACTACTCAAAGTTGGTTTCATCTACCCCTTCCAATTGACTCAATGGGTGTCAAATCCCGTTCAAGTCAACAAAAAGCAGGGAATGATTCGTGTATGTACGGACTTCGGTGATTTGAATAAGGCCTATCCAAAGGATAATTTTCCCACCCCATTCATTAACCAGATCGTCGATGAATGTGCATTTTGTGAGGTCTTTTCTTTCATGGATGGTTTTTTGGGATACAATCAGATACAGATTAAGCCCGAAGACCAACATAAAACAACTTTTATTTGTCCATGGGGTACATTTCCTTATCAGAAGATGTTTTTTGACCTGAATAATGTTGGAGCCACCTTTCAACGGGCCATGTCTTTTTCTTTCCACAATATCAAACACATAGTCGAGGCCTATCTCAATGATTTAGCATCACGATCTTGTAAGAGAGTTGATCATCCCACGCACCTTCAACTTATCTTTGAGCGATGTTGCTACTATCGGATTCGCTTGAATCCTAACAAATGCAGTTTTTGCGTGACGTCGGGTCATATTTTAGGTTTTATAGTTTCGATAATAGGGATCATGGTCGATCCTCTAAAGGTTGAGGCGATAGTCCAATTGCCTCCCCTATGCATTGTCCCTCAGTTTCAAAGTTTACAAGAAAAAACCAATTTTCTTCAGCATTTCATCGCAAACTATGTCAAGATCACTAAAGGGTTTATGCATTTACTGAAGAAGGGCATTCCATTTCATTGGGACGAAGACGCTCAACACTCATTCGAGGCGTTGAAACGTGCCCTCACGTCTACCCCTCTACTTCGGCCACCCAATTATAATAAAGATTTCTTATTGTATTTGGTTGCGGCAGAGTCGACCATCGGTATGGTCTTGGTTCAAGAGGACGATCTACTTGAATAACATGTGATTTATTACCTGCGCCGAGGCCTGGTTGGACCAGAACTCAACTACTCCCACGTTGAAAATCTTGTGTTGGAAACAGTACATGTTGTCGAGTGGTTCTGTCATTATATCCTGTTTCGCAAGACCACCGTAATTTCCATTGTGAACCTGTTCCAATACGTGTTGAACAACGTGTAATCGGAGGAAATATCAGTAGATGGATTGTTATCCTCCAGGAATTTGACTTGGATTTCATTTCTGCGAAATCTAAGAAGTCATTGGTCTTTGCGGAACTTATCTCGGAACTTCCGGTCGAGTCAAGTGATGTTACGCCCAAAGAATCACTGATTAAAGGAGATATTTTTCTAATTTCATCTTCGGACCCCTGGTATGGAGATATACTAGTCTATCTCTGGAATTTGAAGTGCCCCTACTCTGCTTCTTTTGATGAGCGACGACGTATACGCCATCAAGAAAAAAAAAATCTCATACTCGAGGACACTTTATATCATCGAGGTGTAGATTTCACCCTTCGCCGGTGTCTCACTCATGAAGAAGCGGAACTCATTCTTAACGACTGCCACACGGGAGCATGTGGTGGTCATTTTTCTGGGTTGGAAACAGTGCAAAATATTCTACGAGCCGGTTAATTTTGGTCGACATTAATCAAGGATTGTGTTTAATCGGTCAATAAGTGTCACCCATGTCAGATCTTCTCTCGGAAGATGAGGGCACACCCCGCTCCTATGTTTCCCGTCATTATAGTTGGCCCCTTCACCAAGTGGGGGATTGATTATACTACATGTCGCCCCCCTTCAGCTAGGGGGCACCATTATATCATCGTAGCAGTAGACTACTTCACAAAGTGGGTCGAAGCTATACCAACCTTCAAAGATGATGGCGATACGGCAACTCTCTTTTTGTTCAATCAGATAATAGCAAGGTTTGGCATCCCGAACGATATAGTCCCTGACCATGACAGTCACTTCCAAAACAAAATGATGTTTGAGTTAACATCAAAGCTAGGGTTGAGGCAGGAGCATTCATAACCCTACTACCCAAAATCGAATGGTCAGGTGGAAGTTGTGAATAAGTCCCTCAAGACTATTCTACAACGAACAATCAATTCGGCCAAGTCAAATTGGCCTTTGATGTTGTACTTGAAATTGTGGGCCTACCGAACGTCTGTAAATACTGCAACCGGTTTCTCACATTTTCAACTCGTTTATGGGTTGGAAGCAGTATTTCCAATAGAGTGCTAGATCCCATCTCTAAAGTTGGTAGTATAGTTATTTCCAGACACTTCACCGCTTGAGGAACACTTATTATATCTCGAGCAGCTCAATGAGAAGCACCGTGACACAGTCTTGGCTAATGAGGCTCACAAGAAAAACTTCAAGTGTCAATAGGATCGGTCCATTCGTCCTCGGATTTTCTCTAAAGGTGACCTTGTCCTGGTGTATGACCAAGATAAGGATCCCTGGGGGAAGGCAAGTTCAAATCCATGTGGTTCGAACCTTTCATTGTGAAGAAGGTATTAAAGAAGGGTGTTTTTCGTTTGGTTGACTTTGAAGGGAAATCTTTGGCAGAGCCTAGAAATGGGCTCTACCTCAAGAATTATTACTCGTAGGTGGGTTCCCTTGGGCAGAGCGTAGTTTTTTGTCTTTTAGTTTTATGGACGTGTCATTTTTTATGTCATCTTTTTTGTTGTGGCAGATGTCAAGTGAATCATAGGTGTTCATTGGGTTTGCAGATGGCGCTAGCCAACACACTCGGAGGCTTGCTTCCGCAGCTTGGGTGATCTTCACACCTCAAGGCTAGTTGCTATATTCTAGAGTTATCTATTTAGGTGATGCCACAAACAATGTCGCTGAGTATAGCACGGTGATAGAGTTGTTTCGTGATGCTTTGTCGCATGGTATCTCTCACCTTCGGGTCTACTTAGATGCACAGCTGGTTGTGTCTCAGTAAAATGGGGTTTACCGTGTTTATGATTCTACTCTACACCGGTGATTCCTTAGAGTACGTCTCTTATAACAATTCTTTGATTACATTATGTATATCCATGTTCCTAGGAGATTGAATCAAATCACGTATACTCTAGCTAATCATGTATTATATTGACATATTGCACACACATAAAGAAGCACACACATACACATGTACATACATTGTAAAAATGTGATCCATAAGACATAAAAAGATGTAAATACGCATATATATATATCAAAAGTGTTAGAGTACATAGGAGGGCGGAAGCGCCTCAAAAAAAAATATTTCTAGTATACATCGTGGGGCTTATGCCCTCAAAAATATACAAAAAGAGTACCCTCGGCACGTAAGTGATCCACCCTAAGCTAAGCATGGGGCCTGTTGGCCATGCCATAGTGAACGACAGAATTTTCCAAATGCCAGAAAAGTTGGACCCAGGTCTGTCACACCCCAACTACATGAGGCTGCATAGATGGGCACTGTACGAGTGAGCGCGGTGAGGTTTCGCTCCACCCGTATCAACACTCTCTCAGCCTCTCCGGCTGGAGGTCCTCATTTTGTTGTTTTTGTTGGTCCGGCGGCCCCTCCTAATGTTGCCTCTGGTCGAGGACGTCGTCTGCTACTCATAAAATTTGTTGGACGCACTGGTCCCACATCTATAACAGATACATAGTTGTCAGATACTCTGGTACACATAAAAATGATATATATAAAAATAAACTAAAAATGAACTAAACTTTAGAAATAAAAAAACGTACCCATCTCTCCTCGCTCAGCTCCGGGAGGTAAGGGCATGTCTGGATCTTGGCGTAGGGGTAGTCCTCTATCGTCAGAATTTTTCATGCCCACCAATCAAAAAAGGTGTCATCGAAGGCCTCTATGGTCTTTCCCCCCCCTGTCGTAGCAACAATGTTGCCCATATACACACTGCTGGGAGTGAGGCCACATGCCCCTGCACTGTCTCTCGTGGATTGAGACTAGGTACTCTCGAAAAAGAAGAACGAGCACGGAATATTCCCAAACCCGAAGTTCTTGTTGTTCTGCCCGCAACACTCGGTGAGTTGTCTCTTCATGCATTCTACCATGGTCGTACTCCAATCAAATATTCATGCATTCAAGCACTACACTACACAATGCATGTGCGACCAGGAGGCATGATGTAAAGTCGTGGATCTAGTGATACGCCCAATGAGTAAGACTATCACTTTCAGTCATAGGTTGGTGATCTTGTTGATAGGCACCTGAGAACCTACTTTCTCAGTGTCGGCCTAGCAATGAAGTTCAATCAACTCAGCAATGTTATGAGGCCCGGGGGGAAAGGCACGCAAGTTGATTGGTTCACCTCTCCTCGAGAGGCCAGTCATAAATTAAATGTCTTCAATCATTGGAGTCAACGATTTCCCCTTGAGCATAAACGCCTCAGCGTCAGGATGCCAATAATCTACCAAGGCATTCAGCAGCCTGGGTTTTTCCCTCATGAATGGACATCGGAAGAACTTCCACAACCCGCATCGTCTCAATGTGACCATAGATGCAGGGTCCTCATTGACCAAGATATCTATATCCTCATGCTCCCTCTCCCTCCAATGGACATACATCCTATCAATGACAAGTTCAAAGGGGAGTTAGATCTTGTTTTTTCTTTTTTCTTTACCCTTTTTAGGGTGTACGTGGGCTGTAGTGAGCACAGTCGTGTATGCACATAGGCAGAGTGTTTTCTTCCCGTGGGCATACGCGGTTTTTCCTTGGACAGCCTGCGTACATGCAGGGCCGCCCCTTTTTAAGAGTGCACCCCCCCAAAAACAAATTAAAACTAATGCAAGGAAGAAGTATGGAAATACAGGAGGAGCTAGTTTGTACTTAATTGGTTCGAGCAGAAGTTCATTTCGTCCTCTGAAGCTCCCAGAATCAACTCTTTTAGCAAAGAGATTTTTTGGCTTTTTGGTCAATTCTCAAATTGCAATAGTGATAATGAGTTGTCGGCTTCTATTTATAAACTTTTTTGTCCCTTTTTGTCATTTTTTTTACCCTTTTGTCATTTTTTCTGGCTTGAAAATCATTTAACATGGTTCTTGAGTTTCTCATTGGATGTCATGATACACTTCTCTTTTGGTTTGGAAAACTTTTTGGGAGATGGGTCACTTTTAAAGGTCCTTTGGTAAAAATTCATTTTTTTCAACTTTGTGTATTTAAGTTAGGATTCCACCTCCACTTTTTGCATATCGTTGTCTTTTCCTCTTTGCCATAGGATCGATCCCACCAAATTGTGACATAGAACCATCATTGCTACTTTAGAAGTGTCGTAATCTAGTGGTAGATCCTACCTCTACATGGATTCCCTATGTAGATCCTGGTTGCATTTTGGTGTCCATGCCGTCATTAATGATTTTAGGCTCGAGAGTTCTTGTTAGTCTTATCCTAATTATGAGTTTAGGCCTCATATGTCTAATATGTTATCACTCTTGACCTCACCCTCGGGACTCCCAGAAAACAAGTTTCCTTTTAAGCCCTTTTCAGACTCTTTAAACATGAAAAGATTGTCGAGCGATCTTATTGTCCTTCAAGATTGCCAAACTAAAACTTGAAGGCACATCTATCCAGTGGTATTTTACCCCTTTTTTGGTCCAGATGGTCAATTTTACGAACAAAGGTACGCTCTAGGAACTTCGATTCGCTAGAAGAGTATTCTCAGGTATAAGTTTAACCCTTTTTCAGGCTTGAGGGACTAAATTTACGAAAAAAGAACCCCCACGGAGTCCATAGTTAAGCTCTTTTCAGACTCCCTAAAATTGAAAATATAGTTGAGTAACCTTGTCCCTTCAGACTCATTAAACTGGTCCAGAAGAATGTCCTCTACGGAGTCCATAGTTAAGCTCTTTTCCTACTCCTTAAAATTGAAAAGATTTTCGAGTGACCTTGTTCTTTCACACTCGTTAATTGGTTCAGAAAAAAATCTACTAGCATGAGTTTACCCCTTTTTTCGACCTCTATATTAAGGAGGAAAAAGGTACACCACGGGAGATTCATCTTGTCGGGAGAGTTCTCCTCAGCAAATTTTACTTTTTCGGGCTAAGGAGACTACATCTAGAAAAAGGCAGTGAGTTCATAGTTAAGCTCTTTTCAGACTCCATAAAATTGAAAAGATTTCCGAGTGATCTTGTCTTTGTCACACTCATTAAAATGGTTTTGAATAGACGTCTTTTCGGTGCTATATTACCCCATTTTCGAACCGACTAGACTACCTTCGAAAAAGGTACCCCAGTGGAGTCTTCTTTTGCGCTTTTTCAAACTCTCTAAAAATGAAAAACCATCGAGCTTACCTTCCCTGAGCTCATTTAAAAATACATTGAAGGACATTATCATTGTTTCCTATTAATCGTATTTGCAGTTTTGTGTCTTTGTCCTAATGTCGGCTCCATGTTGCTCTCAACTGAACCTTTGAAGCATGCCATATATGCAAGTCTTGTAGCACTTTGCCTTTGCGTCTTGACGCTTTCACCCATGGAGGAATTTTCCTGAGTGTCCTTTCCCTGCACATGTCCCCTTCCTCTAAGCATTAGTGTGTTCCTTGCACTTAGAACTAGTATGCTCGCGACACTCATTCCTCCTTTGTAATGTAGCATTCTTTTATTCTTTTTCAAGATTTCCAAAATTATTGAAAAAGACAAAAAAAA
>SNQJ01S0123529.1:13331-26725 GCA_010110895.2 Picea sitchensis
TTTTATTCTTTTTCAAGATTTCCAAAATTATTGAAAAAGACAAAAAAATCAAATATACCCCAAAAAGAGGATGGGAAAAGTATTTTCTTTTTATGCAAGCACAATGAGTCACCCTTGGACAAAGCACATCCTTCTGTTTGTTTGTCAATATTTGGGATTTAATATGACCTTAGGAAGTTTTGCTCACTTCATAGAGTTGTGTCCTCCTTCATTTGGTTATTCTTCCAAACACATGGAAAGTTTGTGTTGCCTCTTACATCGTGAACTTATGTCAATGTCATGTTTCCCCAGTCTGATCATCTGTCATGCTATTGTCCAAGGGAAGTGTTACCCAACTTGATTCGGCATGCAATTTGTCTCTTTCCCTCATGCCCATCCATCCCGAAAGTCCAATCAAGTCTTTGCTCGAAATCACTGAAGTTATCTACTTGATCACCGAGATCCTCTTGTCTATTCCCCAACGAGTCGTCGAAGACCTATGGGTAGTGAAGTCATACACTCACATTACACTCCTACCCGATTTTTGAAGATCTTGAAGTTGTTTCTCGAGCTTTGAAGGCCTCATCTCCAGCCACCATGCGTCATTGGCTTCTTCAAGATGGACACTATACATGTATATCTTTGATTTTGAGATGTAAATCCATTTTGTATTGCCCACGGCTACACTTTATATAGTTATATGACATGGATATGCAGTGCATTTGATTAGCATCCATGATTTATTTCATCCCGAGCATGGGTATGCCCGCCTCGATGAGACAATTATTATTTTTGCAGATGGCACCTCTCGAACTCTAGTCCCGGGCTCACTCATTTTGTATGTTGGTGAAGATTTGTAATGTATTTCGGCCATCAGATGCTCTTCTGACCTCACACATTAGGGGGAATCTATTATAACCCTAAATTGCACCATACATACATACCTGGCATCAGGCCATCTTACTTGCTATTGTTTCTAAGCCATCATTGAGCAACTCTTCTTAAAAACCACATTCTTGAAGAAGTACGCACCCTGCACCATTACTGCCCGCGTACACACGTTTGTTGCACCACTACAGCTCGCGTACATATGCTAGCTACACTATTACAGCCTGCGTATACTCACAAAAGTTGTAAAAATTAAAAAGTTGCAAGGAATTCTTTGAGATTTCGGGCTATTGGGTAGTTTCCCAACTGTCCCACCTCCTATAGCCCATCACCCAACCGAATAACCATCATTTTTTTCATATAAAAGGAGGTTTTGGGGTCTCATTCCAAAGATAATCATAAGAACAGTGAAACTCTGCGCATTTCACTTTCCCCCCTTGCCCCAAGAATTTGTAGCCACATTGTAAGTTTTGAGCCAGAATTCCCTACTCTTTCCTTTTTCCTCCATTGCAAGCTTAATCCATTCCCTAGAGAGAGATGAAGAGGAGAAAGATACGTAGAAGCGCAGTTGGAGCTTGATGAAGAGGAGCCCGGACCAGGTTCTAGGAGCAGTCGTCGATCTCATTGTAAGTAACTTTGTGAGATTAATAAAAAGGAATATTTTTTTTGTCTTGAATATGATGTGTTCAATCTTTATGTTTGATTTATATTTGATTATGACATCTAACCCACTAATTCATATATAAGATGCAGGTTCATAGTTATTTGTTTGTCTGTTTATGAATGCAGGTCGGCCTTGGGAGGAGACTTGTAGTCGAGGAACAACCGAACGCAAAAGGATCAACTCTAGACGCGGAGTTTAAGGTAGAGTTACCAAATATTTTTACCTTGTGTTTTATGCATGAATGTGGGGTGTATTTGGGGTAGTTGTTAAAGAGTAGGAGACTTTAGATGGATAGCTTTGCTTACATGTTGAACCCTAGTGTAGTCCATAGGGGGGTTTTCCCACTATATCACCTGCCCCTAGACCCATGGTCTATAAGGTGGATTAGGTGAGGACCGAGTTCGTATCAAAGCTGAACATTCTGTCTGAAAACAAAGGACCCGTCGCACTCTGTGTGAATGATGCAGTGATCACCACCATAGACGGAGTTGGACCGCTACCCGAAGTAGAGGTGGTCGAGACCATCATGGTCTGGACCAGCAAAGGTGATTTAGGAGGCGGAACGCCCCCAGTGGTGGCACCCGTATAGGGAGTGTGAGGAATCCCTAACGAAGTAGCAGCATTCTCTTCCATCGTTGCATGCAGGACTATCTGACGCTCATGATGTGTTACCCTTAGAGGGGCAATCTGTATCAAAAGTGGCGTTGAAAAGTCATTGATCAGAGGGTTTTATAGATCAAGAGCTTCCGCTCCAAGGTAAAAAATGGTTAGTTCCTCTGTATATGAGTGTTCTCCTCTCGGAGCTAGATCGGGCATAGTTTCCTACGGCCTGGTTGCCTCAAATGACCCTTGTTGGTCAAGTCTTTGTCGTAGAGATGGCGGTGGTGGCTCCAAATTAACCAGTGGAAGGCCTTGAATCCTTCACGACCGGTGGAGCTCTTGATCTTCCACTATGTGAGAAGATCAACGACACAGTAAGGTTTTTTCTAACGTTAAAGACCAAGCACACACTAGAAAGGTTCTTATGAGACAAAGCAAGCAAACCACTAACTAGTTGGAAGAACAGTTACACCAGCCAACACTAGAGCAACTTATCGGTGCAATTGCAACTCGAACACGGAAGCACCCTCTGGGTATACTCTGCAAAGCGTGGTCCGACGTCTGCCATAATTACCGCAGTATACCCCCGCAGTCACCTGTGTAAGTCCCTAAAATAAAGGAAACTAGGTTTCCAGCTAGCGAACAGTCACCATGTGGATACAGTCGGCAGTCGAGTGGACCACAATGAGCAAGGTAACTAAGCCCGAAACCTACCGAGGGTATCGGAAGCAAGTGGTCCGGAAGACAACTGAGAACCTTGAACGGATTCGAGATCCACGAAGCTCCGTGGAAAATGCGACCAACAGTATCCCACGATAAGTCTTCAATATGTGTTCCCCACTACGCTTGGTCCAGCTTTGGAGGGGTTATCTCCACTGCCTTTCCACACACGACCTCGTGTTTAGCCCCTGTGTTAGAGGGGGGTCCCGGATAACTTTCACGTTTACTAGAATTTTTACACTCCCTAGCGCTGACTCCAATGTTTGTCTGTAAACCTTGAAGAGTTTCCTCTCCAACCTAATTCAAGGCTCTAGCCTAGACTAGTTGATTGACCCTACAAACATAAATTCTAGTTGATTTTAAATTAGCATTAATTTTAAATGGCTTGTTTTAAGTCAAGGAAACAATAATGAAACTAGTGGTGTGTTTTGAGAGACGAAGAAGGAGAAGAAAATGAAACTCAAAGAAACTTTTATTTTTATTTTTTTTTACAAATAAAGATTCGTAACTAACTCTTTAACCAACTTTTCATAACTACTTTTTCTAAGATCTTTTAAAGGAAAACCTAAAACGAAATTTCACTCGACTACGAGCTACTTCTGTTCTAAGAAATCAGTAAAGAATTTAAAGAAAAGAACTCTTTCTTCTAACGAGAAAAATAATCAACCCAACTATTTAACCAAACTAAGAAATAAAAACCTTTTCTATTTTTTTATGCTTCAAACAAGAAACTTGAAAATAATTTCTTTTTCTTTTTCTTTTTCTTTAAAGCAAGAAAAAGGCGAAAAATTGAAAAACAACCAGACAAGACTAAGAACTGACCTCTAGCCCACTGCGGATCGCAGGGAGTCCCTAAAGACACCTAACAGACTGATCAAAAAGACTTGAAGACTTTCCCAAAACCCTTCCGAACTAAACACAAGAAATATTTAAAAAGATAACCAAACTGACATCAAACCGGAGCTTCAACAGTAAAAACAGAAACATTGTACTTATTCAATAAACCCTGAGAAGTCAGACTTCAATCAGGTAAGAGGTTGATTGCCCCTTCTTAAAGAAATATATTCTTGACATAGGCACACTAGTGGTGCTTAAGAAGTCTCTGTATGTATGTGGGTTGTCTAAAGGCAGGGTGCGTATGTACATGGGGTGTCTAAAGGCAGGGCGCGTACACCTCTGTAACTCCTCAAAAAAAGAAGATAAACAGGTAGACTGACAGGGTAGGGAGACCTGGTATGGCACCAAAAGGTGACCAGAATCCCTTAAAGACTCAGCAGACTCAGAAAAAAACTCAAAAAAGATAAAAACCAATCAAACACCCAAATAATCCCCTAAAACCCTAGAGGTTTCCCCAGTATGGTCGCCAGTTCTTCTATAGTAGGAAAACCCCCCTCTGGACTACACTAGGGTTCAACATGTAGGCATATCTAACCATCTAAAAGTCTCCTACTTTTTATAACTACCCCGAATATACACCACATTCATGCATGAAATACAAAGTGAAAAGATCTGATAACTTTACCTTTAACTCTGCATCCGGTGTCGATCCTTTCGCGTTTGATTGTTTCATTGACTACAAGCCTCCTCCCAAGGTTGGCCTACATTCACAAACAGATAAACAGGGAACTACAAACATGAATCTCATATATAAATGATGGGTTAGATGTTAGTATAAAAAATAAATCAAACATAAATATTTGAGACATCATATTTCGAGACAGAAAAAGTATTATTTTTATTGATATCACAATGTTTACTTACAACAAAGGTCGACGACTGCTCCACAAGCTTGGTCTGGGCTCCTCTTCACCAAGATCCAATTGCGCTTCCACGTAGCTTTCTCCTCTCACACTTCTTCTAGGGAAATGTCATAGGCTTACAATGGAGGGAAAAAAGAAATAATGGGAAATTCTGATGCAAATCTCGCAAGGTGGCTGCAAATTTGTAGGGCAAGGAGGGGATGTGAAACGGGTAGAATTTCACTGTTCTTATGCTTGGCTTAGGAATGAGACCCCAACACCTCCTTTTATATGAAAAAAGTATGGTTATTCGGTTGGGTGATGAGCTATAGGCGGTGGGATAGTTAGAAAACTAACCAATAGCTCGTAATCTCAACGAATTCCTTGCAAATTTTTAATTTTTGCACCTTTTGTGGGTATACGCGGGCTGTAATGGTGCAGCTAGCATACGTACGCAAGCTATAGTGGTGCATCAAGTGTGTGTACACAGGCAGTAGTGGTGCAGAGTGCGTACATCTTGAAAATTTATGTTTTTAATAAGAGTTGCTCGGTGATGGCTTGGCAAAAATAGCAAGTAAGAGGGTCTGATGTCAGGTATGCATGTGTGGTGCAAATTAGGGTTATAACAATCATTAATATTTATCTCATGTATTTTCCAATATCATATATAACTTGTTTTACATTGTTGTCAAAGATGTCAGGGAGAGATAGAGGTAGAACATACTATAACAACAAAGGGATCATTAATTTTTAGGAAAAGAAAACCATATTATAATACTAAAAAGTAGTATATTTACCAATATAGAAATCTACGTCCAAAATAATTACCTTAATGATGGTATGTCAGTGATGAGTTTTCACCCCACCAAATTCAACTTTCTTTGTTAAGATATTATTTATGTTTGAAGCAAATCCCATGGGAAATTTAATTTTTCGAATGACCTCTTTTACAACATTGTTTTCTTGCTCTATAAATAACCATGGAATACTATTTCGGTGTACTCCATTTCTATTTGAATAAATAACATTTTGTTGAATGGATTGGTTTCTTGAATGTCAGTACAAATTTTGAAATTTTTTCTTTGTCACTCCTTCCATCTACAAATCTCCACAATGTGTATGTTACATTCTTCCCGATATGCATTGTATCAAATAAATGAGCTATTTGTAGGTGTTCATAGAAGGGAAACCTATTGAATTGTATAGGATAACTTTTCATTCCTCATGGAAGTTCATTAATTCCTTGACGACATTTATGAAAAATAATTAATGAGATTACAACAATAATTGTTAGATACAATATACAGAATTCGATACAAATTAAAATTGTAAAACATTAATATATATGCAGACACATAGAATAAATTCTTACCTTTCTGGTTTAATATATTATATTCCAACTTCCATAGGTGAGGTGTCATTATTCATGGTTTTATTCCAGTCTCTTCTTTCAAATTGAAAAGATGTTTTTTTTGTAGTTCGATACCTATGGTTCTTATGGAGGAAGTGTTTATACTCATCAAATACCTCATTTCCTAGGATTCTTGAACAGTGTGATTTCAACCTAGGACCACAAATTGGACATGAAAATTTACTTACCCTTTGTTTGAAGACCTGCAAGATTATATGAATTAATGTCAATATTATTTATATAAAGAGGAATTGATATTTAAGAAGCATGCATCATATTTTCATAAAATTATATACTATTAAAGTGCATCAGTATGTTACATACCAAAAAATTGTGTTAGGCCTAGGGCATCATGAATTTTTCATGTAAGTATTCCATGGAATTGAAATTGTTTTTGCCCTATTGGTCTAGAGATGTCGTACATAGTGATGTTAGCTCATAAATTTAGTAGCTCTTCGACATGAGGCTCAATATATACATTCATATCTTTCACTTGGTACTTACCTAATTGGGTGAAAGTACACATAATTACTACCTTGTATATAAATAAGTAATTATGCAACGAATAAGAAAAACAAAATACAACATTCAAACCAATTTTGTAAACAAATACCTGGAATGATCATTTCCAACATTTTTTGCTCCCTCTCTATCGGCATTCAAGGAGGAAGGTTATTGTTTATAACAAATATAGGCCACACTAAGTAAATAGACATGATCTCACCAAATGTATTGACACGGCCAACTTCCAATGCAAGCCTAACATTATGAGTTTCTTCTTTAAAAATTAGTCATCTTTCTTCGATGTTCCTAAATGCAAAACTATCTGCAGGCATTTGGAGAACATCATATTCAATTTTGTGTCGTGCATGGTAATCCATAAATTGTGCAATGCTTTGGCACCTAAACAATCATTGCAAACGTGAAATTATCGAAATATGATGAAGAACCTTGTGAGGCACCTTTTTTGTTATTTCATCAATTCGATATCTACTCATTTAACGTTGCAGGCATTTCATTTCCGATGCATATTTTCCATAATATATACTATGATTATTTCGACATGCATCAATAGCCTCATACTCCATTCCAATATCTTTCATAATGGCACACATCTGTCAGTATGTGATGTTAAGTTTTAATGTTTTTCAAAAATAATAGCACAAATAGGATCACTAAGAGAAACACAATCACAAGGTACACAACATTTTATCCTGTGAAACCCTCATGGGGGAGAAAACCCAAAAAAAATTCTTCAATATAGATTGTCAGTACAATGACAAGAGAAAGACCAAAGCACTAGAGATAATCCACCACTAAGCATGCACCTCTCTCTTCTCCTTCTTCTAACTTCAGCTTCCTTCAAAACTTGCGCACTAGATGAGTGACTTGAGTGAGTGAGTGAGTGAGGTGCCCTCCTCACTTATTTATACTGGTTGGGAGGCGCTAGGGTTATGTCCTTTCATCAAGCAAGGCCAACTTCTCCATATAGTGGTTAAAACCACTTTAATTATCCCTAGGGGTTGACTTTACAATCAACACCATATAACCATGGTTTGACCAATCCACAAAATGGGATTTGGTCTTATACAAATATCGACATGATCTCCACAAAATGGGATTTGATCTATAAGAAAATAACTCAATTATAAATAGAATATTCTTCACAGTTACAATATCTCAACACTCCCCCTTAACAAGAAGGATATTCTACTAACATAACCCAACACAACTTCATGAGGAGAAGAAGAGGGAAGCATCATCATCAACATCTAGATCATTTACTGGCACATCTATAAATCATTGGAAGTTTTTTTGATAAACAACAACATCATATTTCATAGCATGGAGTTGGATTAGCATCATCATCATTATTTGCATCAACATCAGTTAGTATAACACTAATAAAACATCATCAATCAGTACAAGATAGATACATCATCATCAAAAGCATGAGGCTGATACAATATCATCAACATCATCAACACGAGGTTGAGGTAACAACATCAACATGAGGCTGAGATAACATCATCATCATCATGTGGCAACAGAATGAGGGAGGTGTAACAACAAATTTTTGTGGTACTCTGTCAGACCATCCTTAACGGACCTTAAAGATCTTCCCATGAATCATAAGATTCCCTAGGATATAAAATCCTCACAGAGCTACCACGTGGTACTCTCACAGACTGTCCTTACTAGACCTTCGGGATCTGCCTAGGAATCAAAAGATTCCCGAGGATATAAAACCCTAACGGATCTAACACTACTGACCACAGATGGCATATACATGCACATGTAATCTGATAGACCGTCCTTACTGGACCTTCTGTATCTGTCCAGGGATGATCAGTCCCCTAGGATATAAAATCCTAACTGAGATACCCATTGTTGGTCAGGATACTATAGTATCATCATCATCACTCCCCCTTTCAAGGGAGGTCCTTTCGGAAAACACCAAGCTTGTCTCGGAAGTGCTCAAAATTCACATGAGATAGAGGCTTGGTCAACACATTTTCAACCTGCTCATTTGTGCCAACATATTGGAGATTTATATCTCCCCTCTACACCATATCATGAATATAGTGATATTGTATTTCTATGTGATTTGAATTATCATGGAACACGGGGTCCTTCGTCATCTTTATGCAACTCTAGTTATCACATAGAATCACGGTGGATTTCATCTCCAAATCGAATAGAACTGTAAACAACTCCTGAAGCCATATGGCTTCACAACTGGAAGGACATGATGCAATGTATTATGTTATGTCGTTCTGAGAGAAATACTGGACTGCTTCCTGATCTGCCATGAATTCATGGCTGACCCCAAACTGAAACAACATCCTGAAGTTCTCTTTATATCATAAACACTTCCAACCCAATCTGAATCAGTATATCCATACAGCCTGAAGTCATTATCTCAAGTATAACAAAGATCATATTCCAATGCACCCTTAAGGTATCTCATCACATGTTTTGCAGCTACAAGGTGAACACATCTGGGCTCTACCAGATACTAACTCAAGGTGTTCACAACAAAATATATATATGGCGTATTCGTCAAATACATCAATGAACCAATAATTTGTCTGTACAGAGTAGCATCAACCAATTCTGACGAAGTATCTACCAGGAGCTTCAACTTTGTTTCCATGGGTGTGTTCATGGCTTTACACTCCAACATGTCAAACCTCTTCACTATTTATATTGCATACTTCCCTTGGTTAAGGAAGATCTTCTCTAGGCTCTGCCAAACTTCAATACCTAAGAAATAATGCATAAGGCCTAAGTATTTCATCTCAAACTTTGCAGCGACCTTCTTCTTACAATCTATGATGAGATTTTCTTCTCCAGTTAATAATAAGTCATCTACATAAAACATCAATATAACCGATTCATCATTCATAACCTTGAAGTAAAGGTTAGTATCAACTTTACTCTTGGTAAAAACCAATCTCATCAGGAAACTGTCAATTCGTCCATACCAAGCTCTAGGAGCTTACTTTAATCCATACAGAGCTTTCTTCAATCTGTAGACATGAGTCTTTTTGTCTTCAACTTCAAACAATTGTGGTTGTTCTATATACACTTCTTCTTCAATAACACCATTCAAGAAGGTTGTTTTCACATCCATCTGGTGTAACTTCCACTTCATCTTGGCTGCAAGAGATATGATTGTTATGATAGAAGTGTATCTGGCCATAGGAGCAAACGTCTCTTCATAATCAATGCCTTCCTTTTGAGAAAATCCATGAGCTACAAATATTTCTTTATGTTTTTCAATACCTCTGTCTACATCATGTTTTATCTTGTATAGCCATTTGGAAGATACCATATCTTTGTTCTTTGGTCTGGGAACTATTTCTCATACATCATTCTTTATAATGGACTGGTATTCTTCTGTCATGGCATCTGCCCATTCTTTCTTCTAAATGGATTCTTCAAAGCAAGTAGGCTCCTTCTCTATAAGATCACACATCAAGGCCATATAACTGGAGAATGGTTTAGGTTTATTGATATGTCTCATGGTTCCTTCTGGGGCACCATACTTCTCTCCATCTTGAATAATTTCCCTTTCCTAAGTTGGATTTCTCTTGTGAGAGATCATGATCTAGGGAGGTTCTTGAGATTCTATCATATCATGATCTTCTGGAATCTCATCATCGGGGGAAACTGTAACTTCCTTCACAGGTTCTGGAACTCTGGGAGCTACAAGTTATTCTTAATATACTTCTTCAAGATGGCACTTCCTTGATCTCTTAAGTGTTGCATCTTCATCAAAGGTTACATCTCTGTTGATCTCAATATGATGGTAACCTGGTATGTAAATTCTGAAGGTCTTAAAGACCTCACAGTGTCCAACAAATATTCGTTTATTTCCTAAAGGGTCCAACTTAGTTCTCCTTTCTTTTGGAATGTGTACAAACACTGGACAACCAAATATTTTGAGATTTCTTATTTCTAGATTCTTTTCGTAGAACATCTCGTAGGGGGTTTTGAACCCAAGTGCACTATGGGATAACCTGTTTTGGACATATATTGTTGTTCTTGATGCTTCAGCCCATAAATGCATTGGAAAATATTGATCATGGATCATAGTCTTCACTGCTTCCATTGTTTTTCTATTCTTTCTTTCTACTACACCATTTTGTTGAGGATTATAGGGAGTGGTGAGATCCATATTAATCCCGACATCTCTACAAAATCTTCCAAATTCTTTTAAGGTGTATTCTCCTCCATTATCTGACTCGAGTATCTTGATTTTTCTTTTGGAGAGATTTTCTACCAATGCGTTGAATTCCTTGAACCTTCTGAGTAATTCATCTTTGGATTTCAAGAAATAAACCCAAGTCTTGTGAGAGTAATCATCAATAAATGGAATAGTATACATACCCACTTAGAGAGGTTGTTGGTATTGGACCACATACATCTTAGTGGAGGAGCTCCAAGATTCCTTTTACTTTATTGTCTCTCTTTGGAAAATGATTATTTATGTTCTTTCCTTGTGCACATCCCTTGCACAGAACTTCATGGTCAACCTTGAATTCTAGTAAACCTATAACTACCTTGCTTACATATGGTAAGGATTTGTAGTTGATGTGAGCTATTATTTTATTCCAAAGTTCACATGGAATCTCAGTGGAGTGAGTCAAAGCTGCATCTAAGTGACCTTTTAACTTATACAGGCCACCTTCTTTTGTTCCAATAACAATTGCATCTTCTATTGTTTTTCCTTTAGCCCACATAATAACTTAACCATCTATAAATGCAACCCTGAACCCCTTCTTATCTAAAGTTGAGATAGAAATTAAGTTCTTTGTCAAACCTAGTACATACAGTACATCCTTCATCTTCATCGGAGTTCCTGAATCTAGTTTGTAAGTGGATTCTCCCATTCCTTTGAGAGGGTACTCATAGTCATATCCAAGTGAGACTTTGTGAGGAAAGTCCTTTTATGTGAGGCTAGAGATAATATCTCATTGACCTGTCATGTGCTTAGAAGCACCACTATCTATGAGCCAAGTATCCTCTCTAGGTATCACAGATCCTAAGAGGGAAGAGAATAAAACATAGTCTTCAATCTTTTCTTTAGTAATATTTGAGGGTGGCTCATCATCTTCAACTACATGGGAATGATGTCTTTTGTTTTTTCTCTTATTTTATTCTGCACTTCTAGAATAACAATTCTTAGCAATGTGTCCCAACTTATCACAATGATAACATTGATAAGAGGAGAAATATTTTTCTCTACTTTTCCCCTTCTGATATTTCTAGAATCTCCTTGGAGGGTGAGATTCTTTATGCGAGTGGGTGAATCTATTTGGAGAGTGAGATTCATTATGAAGATGGGTCTCATTTTGGAAATGATACCTTTTCTTTCCTCCTTTAGCATGAGCAGCTAAGGCTTGATATGCATCCCTTAATAGTACAACTTCTCGGTTTGCCACTTTTGCTTCTTCTTGAACACATTCTTCCCACAAGCTATCAAAATAGAGTTTTTATTTTCTTGCATAGATAGTTTGGATGAATGCATCCCAAGGTATTGTGAGACCATTAAGAGTTGTCATTATAAGTTCATATTCATCTAGGTTTTCTCCAATTGCTTCTAGTTTTTCCTTGAATTGAGAAACCCTAGAGAAATAGTCATGGACTATTTCTCCTTTCTGCATCTTTGTACTCTTGAGTTGGGTTCTCAATTTCATTTTCTGGTTGATGTTATTTCCTTCATACATGCTGGTTAGGGCATCAAACATTTCTTTTGGAGTATTCTTAGAAGACACTTGAGGGATCAAGTGATCTTTAATGGAGTCTGCAATGATCCTTTTGGTCCTAACCATATCCTCCTTGTGTTTTGCTTTGGTTGCTTCTTCTTCGGCTTCTGGTACATTTTCTTTTATGAATTTTGTTAGGTCATTCTCTTCAAGAATGAGTCCAATTCTGTACTTCCAGGCACGGGTTTTCAACAATCTTAGTGTTTGCAGACATCTTGACCTGGAGCCAAGAAAATGACCAAAAATTGAATGTGCTCATAAACTGATTTTGAACTTACCCGGAGATGCGTTGGGATGAGGTGAGTAGGCTGGAGTTGTCAGACTTCAAAAATTTCAAGTTTTTCCCCTTGAAACTTGACCTGCAAAAATATGGAATGGTACTTCTCATAGTGGTTCTGGTTTTCTGGTACAATTCAAAACTAGGGTTTGACTTTCTGGAGGCTCTGGCCACTGAAAATATACACTCAAGCTACCAATGAGTTTTCTGGGATAGGGTGCACTTTTCTAGATGGTTTTTAGGAAAAAATTCCCTTCCAATAAAAATTCCTAATTTTCTTGTATGGAAACAGTGACGTTTTTTTATTACCCGATGAAAGGTGCTCTCATCAGTTTAGCTCTAATACCATGTTAAGTTTTAATGCTTTTCAAAAATAATAGGACAAATAGGATCACTAAGAGAAACAAAATCGCAAGGTACACAACATTTTATCCTAGGAAACCCTCATGGGGGAGAAATGTTGATTAAGGTTGGTTGTCATTGATGTCAACCCTTGAAGAAAGCCCCGCAGCACAAAGGTTTGGGTAATGGACCCAAGATTGTTTGATGTAAAGATGACTCATTATTGTCTAGTCATGTTTGATAAGAAGTAAAGATGGATGAACTTCAAAGTGGTCCCCTTATGGTGAAAGCCCTCACGGGAAGACGCTTTGCAGAGTAAGAGAACCCATGATTAATTGTGGAATAATGAGATCAAGGACAATGAATTTGTTAGGTAAACTATCCTATATGGATAGTTCTTTTCATTCCATTTCCGGTGGTATGTGGAACGTCACATAACTCCTCACAATTAGAGAGTTATGGCCATGAGAAGTTGGAGACCCCAGGTTTGGGTAATGGA